>JACJUY010008262.1:0-11967 GCA_014220935.1 Platorchestia sp. MABIK | reverse complement strand
GATTGTCATTAATATACGCGCTGGTTAGATGTTACTGAAAACGATCGTCATTTGCCCCGAATGACTATACAAATAATGATTTTATAATACAAAATTATGATACACTTTTACTCCTCTTCTAGCAAACAAAAATAGCAGAGAAAGCATGAGAAAAATAAAACCTCTGGAATTCAGCTGTCGTGATGCAGCACTGCTACGAAATATCTCAAACTACTATAGCTGACATTAAGAGAACCATACCATCAAAAATTAGATAATTTTCCAGAATTGCGTTTTATTTCATTAGATTACTCAGAAACATGTCTGGCATAATTTGTTCCCTCAAAAAGAGTGTAAAACCACAGGAAAACTCCCTCCTCCCACCCCAAAAAGGGAGGGGCAAGCTTGTGCCAGCACTCCAATCTCAGGCTGTTTTACATCAAGTTAGCCTTTGTTAGCCAATGTCATGCTTTGTTACATCTAGCAGTAGTAGATAGCTGTATCTGACTGCAACGGTGCTCAGAAGTCTCAGTTTGGCTGAGGCTGTTTTGAGGGGGGATGTTGAAATGTTGGGCTGCTCATCTATGCCACCTGTCAAAACATAGATGTCCGCAGATGTCAAAAGCACTTTTACTTTTTTAACCCCTCCCTCAATTTTGAGGCTAGAGCAATGCCTTTTTTTTTGCATTTGCTTATACATTGAATTTTCTATAAAAAGATTTGACTTAAAATTTTGAATTTTGCTTCTGTTTTTGAGTTATGTCTGGAAATTTTTAAAGAAAACTTGGAAAAAATTGTCAAGAAACAAAAATAAATGAATAACGCAAAACAAAGCAAAATTCAACGTCTAATCGTTTTTAGATTGATAAAAGTAAAATTGAATTCAAGAAACTGTACCACGCTAGCCTTAAAATTGAGGGAGAACAAATGTTTTGAAAAAAATAGTTTTCTTTAAATTATTGGTTTTCTATGGGTCAAATCAAATAAATACCAGGAGTTAATAAAGACTTAAAACCATGTTTCCAATACATATACAAAGTTCCAGAAACATGTCTGCAATAAAACAAAATTTTTAAAGCGAATGAAATGGTTTCCTTAATAAGTTAGTGGCATATATTTTTAACAGGTCTTTTAAATGATAACATTCAAATCCCAGTAAAATATTGTAAAGAAATACCTCATTAGTATCTCATAAGCTGCCAGTAGAATGAAACAATTTTTAAAACTTGTTTTGACTGTGGCCCTCAAAACACTGGACAGAACACAAGCATGTGTTGAAATTATGGGGACAAGTTTGACTACGAAGTTTTGTTTTGTAATTTATTTGAAGACAAATACAGAACACAATAGGATAGTGCTAGAGTCACACATCCTAACAGCAATGAGATCAGACAGCAACTAAGTCAGACTAACTTGTGCGCACTATGTCTAGACACCAAAGTTCTAGAACATTCCAGGAACACTTGGAGATACACTAATATACGTACTGTATTATAATGTAACATCACATTTCCTGGTAACAACAAACATTCCTCACACCAAATAAGTAAAAACTGTCTACTATGATTTCATGCATGGAAGCAGTTGTTCAAATTAAAGAACTAGTTTGATTGCTGCTTCCAAGAGAAATGTCTGGAACAATGAATAGAAGAAAACAAGAGATACCAAAAAACACTCATGATGTCTCTTCAAAAGTATGTACATATATAAAGAGTGCAAATGTAAAATTTAGATTTGCAACTTGTTTCATATTATCTACTTGATAACTTGCAATCCCTCAAAACAACTGCATATTCTGCAAAGTTTTGCTTAGCCATGAATAAAAGAGATCAAAAAACCATAAATGGTGTACTCATTGAATTAAAATTAATGCAAGTAAGAATGCTTGCTGACACACCAACTCATTTTAACTTTCAATTGCTGACTAGCACAATTTGTCATTGGCTTTGACAATGACACTGTGTGGGCAGGGTTGGTTACGCGAATGTCAAAGCACTGGCAGCAAAAACAAATGGCATGCCTGACCGTAAATTGTAAAAACATGTTTAGAACCATAAAAAATCCCTGTCAAACTATTCCAATGTTGACTGCTGTTATTTTTGATGAAACGCACAGTCACTGAGTGTTCTTTTATGTCCAAGAAGTTTTAATTGGTATTTTTTCCAGAAATTAACATCAGTTATGAAATCATTTCGTTTTCATCATTTCTTTCAAAATAAAATTGGAAAGCATTTCAATTCGAAAAATTTATGTTTCAGATATTAAGCAACAACAAAAAATAGTAATGGATGAAAATATTTGGCACAGCCTTTATATTCAAGCATCAAAATCATCTATTTTCATAACTCACAAATATGTAAAGAAATGTATCAACTTGCCTTACTAAACATGTGTGTGTGTTTAGTTTCCACAGTCCAATATTGTATTTTATGATGATTGGGATTCAACATTTTTGGAGCAAGTAATGTAATGTAATGGACATCAAACTTCATCAAGAAATAAATAGCAAAAACTCAGGTACAGTAGTTGTATCGGACATCAGATAACTGCTGAAATTATAATAAATTACAAATACCATGTTGCAATCATCTGCAGGATGCATGTCATGGTTTGCTTGAATAGTTGTTTCCTTTGTGTACTGGATTCTCAAAAAGTGTACACTGCATTTGTTCATAAATGTTTACAAGGGAAGAAAATCATTCCCAAATGCCTCTTGGAGACACCCACTGCCATTTCGAATGTCATGCCTCGAACATATCACAATTTTATTCCTCATGCCTAATATTTTATTTCATGTCACCAAATTGACTAGCAGTAATTGTCAGCCAATTACTCTGATACCATCAAATTTTCATCAAAAAAATTGAAATGCTCATACTATGTATTCCAAACCAAACTATTATTTAAATATATATGCATTCTAAAGGGAAAACAGAATTTACACTAAGTATTTTACAGCACTTCACGTGCTTCACTAAACGTACAAACTGCCAGATAGCTGCAGCGCAAGAGAAACAATTCTATGAAGCCATTGGAACTTCTCCAAAGTTCCTTTCTGTTGCACGAGCTGAATTTGTGGCGTGAACTTGACCGAATGGCAATTATTTTCCATAGGAAAGACTGGGATTTGTTCTGTTCCCTGCCCTTTCATGGGGAACAATAATAATTTAGTACTACTTGGAAAAATTTTTTATGGAAAAACTTATATTTGGTAAAACTGAATGTTTCCTTGTGATGAAATAATTTGAAGGCCAAATAAAACACGATGTAGAATATAAATGCATCTTTTAATAAGATGAGGGACATTCAGTTGGAACAATCGCTACATGCTATCATTCCCAGTTGCAGTCTTGATCTTGCTCATCAGTTAGGAAATGAACATAGTCGGAGCAAGCCTGCAATGCTCCATCCACTCTAAGTTCATTCTTCCTCCTGAAAATAAAAGGTGCATTTAAAATGCATTATTTTGATTTGTTTTATAATAAAAATTTTCACAGACTAATTTCAAATTATATTTATCCTGAGTTACAGTGTAAATTTTTATCTTACCGTACTTCAAAATAGTTCACAGAAATTAACTGGAAAGCTACATGTAGTTCCAATTTGTCATTGTGTCCGGTAGTATAAAGTTTTTTGAAATTCTTTCCTGCTAACGTATTACAGCACATTTATGTGTCCGTTTCTTCACTTTTATATATGACGTTCTTATAACTTCAAAGTTGAATATTTCAAAAAGTAAGCATTTGTGAGCAAAATTACCTATATATTGCAAACAAAGTTTTAAATATTGTTGAGCATTAAAGTAAATATAAACCAAAAATTTTCCTGATAAATTAATTCACAGACAAGTCTAGAGTTGATTTTTTATCTGTTGCCCTTTTTGAGACGAGAAAGAAGGTAAAATAAAATTCATGACAGATGAAATAAAAAATTTTCTCTCTAGAGTTGGTGTTTGTCAAAAATGTATGATAATGTTTGACCAAAATTCATGACAGATGAAATAAAAAATTTTCTCTCTAGAGTTGGTGTTTGTCAAAAATGTATGATAATGTTTGACCAATTACATGACACACATTCCTATTTCCTAACACGTGTGATATTCCTTTCAAATGTGATGGATTAATACACCAAAAATTGTGGAGTTGATGAAGCTTGTATCATAGATATGCCCACTGCATACTTTCTTCTGGTGGATGTGATGGACAGACAGGGCTCCGATTGTATTATAGATTAGCTTATTTATTTGTGCTTACACAGCTATTAACACTATTTCCACCAATTGCTTTGAAAACCTTCAATATGAAAAAACATGAATTGATATTTTGTACTTTGTGTCAGTTTTCTGGAAATTTAACTGTTTTTTCTTCATTTATCATGAATTATTAGAACTAGTTGAAAGTTTTTAATTAAACTTATTAAGGTTAATTTAGACAATTTGCTAGCAATATGTTCTCATTTTTCTTGTCACTAACATTGTGTTGTGTCACTTCTTTTACTATTAAAAATTTAAAAGCGAAGAATAAAATTCTAAACATTTTGTACGTTTCGGGATAAATCCCATCAGCTGAAAAAGCACACATGAAAGTAAATTCGATTAGTTATAGAAACCAATGGTTCATGAGACTATAATAAATTAGATGGAAATGCACAGTGGGAAGGAACTAGACATGTCATTTAGTGCTGGTCTACCCTTTAAAATATGCAAAGACTCTAAAATACGTACATCAGTGAATTTTGATCCCTGCTCGATGATTGAAAAATTATTGTTGGAGAATATTGAATCGCAGTTGTCTGCGTGAACCCGGATTGTAGAATGGGGTGGTTGTCCTAGCCTTGATCATGTGCGGTAGCTGACTCCCCTATGCTCAGCGATCCTCTGTCCTATGGTACGACCGGTGCAACCGACGTACCTGGATGCACACTGTGCACAACAATATTCATAAATAACTAAGGATCGCATCGCAACGGGAAGTTTCTCCTTGAAACAGCAAAAAGATCTAATAGAAAAATTGTTCACAAAAACATGTAAATTAATTTTGAAATATTTCACCACAAGAGATTTTAGCTCTTCTTTTAGTTTCTCAGATTGAGCATCGAAATATGGAAGAGAAATGTGAAGTTTGTTATTAGGGTCATCGGTGGTCGGATGACTATTAAGCTTTTTGGCCAAAAACTGCTTCAACTGGGACTCAAATAAAGTAACTGGATATCCATTGTTAACGAAATTTTTTTTGAGAGTTTCAAACTCAAAATGCATGACATAAAAATTGGATGAAATCAAGAAGGCACGGTTTAAAAGCGTCTTGATGCTATTCAATTTGAATTTAAAGGTACAAAAACTAAAAAAACTCAAACCTAGTCCGGAGAACGTTGTTTTCCTATAAACGGATGTTCGAAATCTGCCATTCACTCTGCTGACCAAACAATCAAGGAAAGGAATATTGTTGTTGTTCTCACCCTCCATCGTAAATTTAATCAAACTATGCTTGGAATTCAAATAATCAAGGAATTGAGATGCATGAGCTCGTTCTTTGAATAGGAAAAAAGTGTCATTGACACACCTATTTATAAAACACTGGTTTAAAATCAACAGGACAGTCGTCCAACCAAATTTTCTCGTAATTACACATAAAGATGATAGCAAAAGTAGGCCCTAACAGCAATGACATTCCAAAACCCTCCAGCTGACGGAAAAGACGACCATCAAACAGAAAAAAGAATTAAGAACAGCCAATTCTAAAAGGGACTTAAAATATGACCTTGTTAGCCCCAAAATCCCACTAGAACCACCTGTGAATAATTTAGAAAAACAAATATCAATAGTTTCTACGAGTGGAATATTGGTAAAAAGACTTTCAATGTCAAAAGAAGCCATGTAAAAAGAGTTTGCGTCACTAAAATTGCATATTTCAGTAGAAAAACTGTGAGAATTATCAACAGTATATTCGTTGCTAGTCAGCGGCTTAAGAACAGGGACAAGAAATTTGGCCACTTTTTAACTAGGATTGTTATATGATGCAAAGATTGGCCGAAATTGAAAATTGGTAGAAAAGTTAGGCTTGTGAATTTTTGGGAGACCATACAATATCCCAGGGCCTGAACCAGAAATAAACAAGGAGTCGTAGATTTCTTTTGTAATTAAGCTAAGCTGTTTTTCTTCAATTATCTGATAAAGTTGTTGACTTTGTCCTCAATTTTCAGAGCATATTTATGTACGGGTTTGAAAATTTCCTGAAACTTAGATGTATCGGAAATTATTGACAATAAACTAGCGGTATATTGAGCTTTATCAGGAATCACGACGCCACGACCCTTATCGGGCTTACATAAAACAATGTCATTGCGTTGGGAGAACACTTTGAGGAACATGATATCATCTATTGAAAAAATGGGGGAAAATTTTTGGCTTGAAGTTGAAAAAATATTTGTTAGCTGTTGTTTTAAGTCTTTCAAGAAATTCATCACGGTTCCCACATTGGAATCGTTTCAGTGACAAGGCTGGCTTTTCCATCCCCAAGTAAAACCTAAAATAATCAATCTTATAAACCGGTAGGCATAAATCCAAGCCAAATGACAGTAAGAATTTCAGTTTCTGAGGTAAAACAGTAGAACTAAAATTGAATACGACTTTCTCTGGATCACAAGGTTGCAAGTCATTTTGAATACCCAGATAAGACAGTTTAGAAGAGTGGGCACTTTTAGTAGTTTCAATGAATGCATCAAGGCAAAATCACAAAAAACAGTGAATAACAGCAGTGTCGATAACCGAAAAACTATCACGAAGCACAACTTCACTATGACCAACAGCGGTAGTGAGGTCTCGCAAGCAACGTCGCTTGTACTGCATCTCACGGCTGAGTAACTTCGACTGCCACGTACGGTAGAAATTCGATGACTGAAGACATCTCTTGTAGAGCTTGAAACGAAGGAACTTGGGGAAAACGTTGAATACTTTGCACTTTTTGAGGAACTCCAAATCAAGTTTGCATTTTTCAAGCTTTTTTTGGTTATTTTCATATTGTCTAAAAACTTTAATGCCATCTTCACCGTATCTAAGACGTATATAATGAAGCACATCTATTGTGCTTCATAGAAACTACTGATATTTGTCTTTCTAAATTATTCACAGGTGGTTCTGGTGGGATTTTGGAGCTAACAAGCTCATATTTTAAGTCCTTTTTAGAATTGGCTGTTCTTAATTCTTTTTTTCTGTTTGATGGTCGTCTTTTCCGTCAGCTGGAGGGTTTGGGAATGGGGTTGCCGTAAGGGCCTACTTTTGCTAACATCTTTATGTGTAATTACGAGAAAATTTGGTTAGACGACTGTCCTGTTGATTTTAAACCAGTGTTTTATAAATGGTACGTCAATGACACTTTTTTGCTATTAAAAGAACAAGCTCATGCATCTCAATTCCTTGATTATTTGAATTCCAAGCATAGTTCGATTAAATTTACGATGGAGGGTGAGAACAACAACACTATTCCTTTCCTTGATTGTTTGGTCAGCAGAGTGAATGGCAGATTTCAAACATCCGTTTATAGGAAAACAACGTTCTCCGGACTAGGTTTGAGTTTTTTTAGTTTTTGTTCCTTTAAATTTAAATTGAATAGCATCAAGACGCTTTTAAACCGTGCCTTCTCGATTTCATCCAATTTTAATGTCATGCATTTTGAGTTTGAAACTCTCAAAAAATTTTTCGTCAACAATGAATATCCAGTTACTTTATTTGAGTCCCAGTTGAAGCAGTTTTTGGCCAAAGAGCTTAATAGTCATCCAACCACCAATGACCCTAATAACAAACTTTACATTTCTCTTTCATAATTCGGTGCTCAATCTGAGAAACTAAAAGAAGAGCTAAAATCTCTTGTGGTTAAATATTTCAAAATTAATTTACATGTTGTTTTTGTGAACAATTTTTCTATTTGATTTTTTTTCTGTTTCAAGGAGAAACTTCCCATTGCGATGCGATTCTCAGTTATTTAGAATATTGTTGTGCATAGTGTGCATCCAGGTACGTCGGTTGCACCGGTCGTACCCTAGGACAGAGGATCCCTGAGCATAGGGGAGTCAGCTACCGCACAGGATCAAGGCTAGGACAACCACCCCATTCTGCAATCCGGGTTCACGCATACAACTGCGATTCAATATTCTCCAACAATAATTTTTCAATCATAGGGCAGGGGTCAAATTTCACTGATGTACGTATTTTAGAGTCTTTGCATGTTTCAAAGACTAGACCAGCACTAAATGACATGTCTAGTTCCTTCCCACTGTGCATCTCCATCTAATTTATTATAGTCTCATGAACCGTTGGTTTCTATAACTAATCAAATTTACTTTCATGTGTATTTTTTCAGCTGATGAAGGGATTTATCCCAAAACGTTCAAAATGTTTAGAATTTCATTCATCGCTTTTAAATTTTTAATAAATTTGCGTTATCGCCAAGTAAAAGATGTGTTTCTTTTACTATGTTCTCTGCCATAAATTATAATTCACTCATAACCTTTAGTCAAATGTAGTTGCATATTTTCTTGGAATGAAAATTTTTCTCTAGTAAAGAAAGCTAACCACACTCTGTTGTAAATAATGTGTGCAGTAAATTAGCATGGTTTTACTTCCTTGGGAGTCACTTTAATGAATGATGGGCCTCATTTTCTTCTACCAAATAATACCCTTAGTGTGTTATCTATTTTTATATTTGTTCAGTGTTCACTTTTTTCTCTTTGTCATGCTCATAAGGTTGCTGAATGACTGTATCTGTGATACAAGTTTCACCAGTGCACATGTACAAGAATATTTTTGTTTTTGAGTGCTGTTGGGATGGATGTTTGTTTGGCATTCACATATAGAAAATTCATTCAAGGAAAATATTAAATTGTCATTTATGATGGGGTGCATTTAATAATTAAATTGTTTATTCATTGACTTTATTTTTATTCACATTCATTTGCGGAGTAGTAAATAATATTTGAATTGGTTGGATCATGGACTAAAAATTTCTAACTTTATACATGTGTTGTAAGGAAATTTTGCCATTAAAATCTTTACTGTGATCAGGTTGTTCAGTTCATGCTTTTTGTGAGTTTTCAATCAAAGGTGTGATAGTCATACTTTCATTTGAAATCTAGCATAGACTTGAGGCTAAGATTCCATATGCATGTACTCAAAATTATTGAAATGCTAATGAGTTGGACAGTCAAGTTGCTTATTGCAATGCAGGTTGACCAGAAAATTATTGAACTTGTTGCAAGTCCACAAAAACATTTGAAAGTAGAATGAATAAGAAGGCAAAATATAGGTATAGGGGAAACTTAGCTGTATTGTCTGGATACCAGGAAGCTGACCTGGTCAGAATGCCGGCCAGGCTGAGGTCAGCTGTTCTGGCTTCAACAGCTAGGCTTAAAGACTCAGGAGATTTACGAGCACGAACATTTAATGGCAAGTATATAAAGATATTGACAGTAGACGTCACTAGTGTAAGCTCAGAGCAAGTCTTTTGGGAGTCGTCTCTCTTATAATCAAAATATTCCTGCTGACTTCAAAACCCCTTACCGCTTAGAAACGCCTAAACTAGAACAGTAATAAAAAGATAGAATAGCTCTCAAGATAGAATAGCTCTCCAAACGCAGCATAGGCACTTACAAGCGTTAGGCAGCAGGACAGCTTTATTGGCCCACTTGTATTCGAGTGCACTGAATGGAGCTCCTGACGTTTCTGAAATTACAGTTGGGCCGCCACTCACTACGCATTGGCTTATGCCAGGTGATCATAGTATGTCTCTCCATGTATAAAACAGCGCTACCCCAAGGTACAGAATAACAAGTCAATAATTTCAATTCATAGGTAATTGAACATTAACAAACTGTGATGTCATGGAAAGCAAAACCGCAAAATCAAATCAAGTAATGATTGAACCGCAAAAATGAATAACTTTATTTGATATATCACAAGAAAAGCATTTTTAAGTACTAGCTCTCCAAACATCATTATTTTGTTTTCCAAGAAGAGCATGAGTAGGTATACTAAAGGGAGCCACTGGTAAACAGAAGAGCACTGGACAGAAGTAACAAAATAATGTGAAATGTAGTCAGGTATCTCCATTCCTAGTTTCCTCCATCACATGGGTTTCTGTTCCCAAAGTTTACAAATGATGCAAACCATAGTAGAGTAAACAAGTTAAAGTCATTTCAAGTGGGCAAAAATGCCTCTCATATTTGATAAGCTTATTGATAGGCTTCATTTCAATCACGCTGGATGACATCACCATCATGACATTGTTAGGCCGATAGTGGTACCTAAAGGCCTGTTTACACGATCACTGAGTGCGCGCGTGAGCAGTGAAGAGAGGCTCAAACCCCGCCCATTTGCTCTCGTATCAGACGCAATGACCAACTCAATGGCAGTGCGGACGATGCTTGTCTTCATCGCGCTATTCGAGGCTTGTCAGTGTTATTCCAGTCACCGAACGGGGAGGGTGTGTCGTCTCTGCTCCCTTCCTACGCGTTCTCATGGAAAATTGTCCTGTTGCGGCCGAAAAAGTATATTTTTTTTGAAGCCAGCTCTTCACCCACATTTTCCTCTTTTGCTTCTTCTTTATAGCCAAAACAATGCTATAAAGAGGGGGCAAGCACCATTGCATGTCGCCAAGCCACCATTTTGCATCCTCTCTATACCGCTTCCAGGAGCAGACTGAGGATTTTTACAGGAGCAGTTCTGCGCCACTGCTGAAAGTGCAGAATGACCGTGTCGACACTCTGACGCGACCAAGTACGTGACTGAGCGCGTGGTGAAGTTGCTCATCAATGATCGTGTAAACAGGCCTTTATGCAAGGCTAGCAGTCTTTCCAGATGCAATCTAAGTGCTGCTATTGGTTTGATATCATGACATCAGCATTGTGACTAGTGATGCAAGAAAACGGTTTTATTTGATGGCAGTTTTTTTTTTGGAAAAAAAACATGTTTTTAATGTGTTTTTTGTTTTTTTTTGCACGCACCCTAATTTGTTAAATATACGTCTTTTTTTTGCCACAGAAAATTTATTATTATCCATGCTTTTTTAGTCATGATTTCTTTAGTAGAAAAGACGTTTAAAAAAGCGTGGTTTTTTTTGTCACATAAAATATAATGATAATCATGTTTTTTAGTCATGATTTTTTTTGTAATAAAAACATCAAAAGGAAACCATACAGTAAAAGTGGTGGCAGATAACCCACAATAACCTAGAGGAGTGTAAGAGGAACAGCAGGAACCCTAGAACTTATATTGATGGAGTCAAAATTCAGGGCTTGCTATTTGTACTATGTCTGATTTTTTGGTCACATAAAAATAGAATCTGACATAGTAGAGAGAGTAAGCCCTGAATTTTGACTCCATCAATATAAGTTCTGTCGCACCTGCTGTTCCTCTTAGACTCTTCTAGGTAATTGTGGGTTATCTGCCACCACTTTTCCTCTATGGTTTCCCTTTGATGTTTCTATTTCCTTTATGGATATCAATAAAGGTGTTTCTATTTCCTTCATGGTTTCCCTTTGATGTTTCTATTACAAAAAAAATCATGACTAAAAAACATGGATATCAATATATTTTATATGCCCAAAAAAACAGGTTTTTTTAAATGTCTTTCTTACTAAAAAATCATGACTAAAAAAGCATGGATATTAAAATATTTTATGAAAAAAAACCATGCTGTTTTTTAAAAAACAAGTAAAAAAAAATCATGACCCAAAAAACATGGATATTAACCCCTTCCCCAACAATTTTTTGTTAAAAACGTTTCTTTTTCAGACTAATTTTTTATTTTGGTTCTATATAGTACTTTTGATACTAGTTATGAAAGCAGTTCGTTGTTACCGGGAGGCCTTCTAAGGTTCTCATCACGCACTATCGGATGTGGTTTTTATTGTATTCTGTTGTTGTGGGACAGGTAAGCTTACTACCATCAACATGTGTAGCCAGATCGCTAGCGCTCATATACCTTGGTTGTGCTT
>JACJUY010008261.1:5948-31143 GCA_014220935.1 Platorchestia sp. MABIK | reverse complement strand
GTTCCCTAGTGTTTGCCAGGTATCACGCAATGTTCCCTAGTGTTTGCCAGGTATCAAGCAATGTTCCCTAGTGTTTGCCAGGTATCAAGCAATGTTTATCAGTCCTCAAGCACTGATTACAGCAATCAAGCCATGATTCTCAATGTTTGCTTGTTAGCAATCATTGTTTTCAAATGTTTACCGCTGAAAGTGGGACATGTATCTCCACATTTTGTATCTCCATGTATCTCCACAATAGTGCATTTAAATTGGAAAATTATGTCCGTGCTAGGTTCAGCATACACTGCCCACGCTGCCAAATTGCGGCTTGAAGAGCTTAATTGTATTTTAATAATATATTTGGTATGATTGAATGTGTGCTAATAATGCAGTTCTGCAAATGCTTTAGTGAAAACAGAACTCTTTCGAAAGAATCGAAAGGAAGATCAATCTTTTGAGAGCTGGGTGAAGTATTTTGGATATCTTGAAAATGTTATGCTGTGTGAGATCTGTGCGTAGATGGCGTTGCCAGTCACACGCGCTCTCTCACGACTTTTGTTGAGCGTGAAATCTTGAAATGTGTTTTTCTTCCCGTGCGAATGTTGACACCTTTTGTTCGTAGTTGATCGGACGACTTTACTGCTATAATGCAACTTTTGAAAATTCACCATGGATGTTAACAATCCTTCGTTAACGCTAATTGGTTTTACTTTATCTTCTTTTTTTGAAGATTCTCTTGAATTCTTCAACTTGGGAGATTCTTCGGCGAGTAATGTTTTGGCTTGGCCGCAGACTCCATCTGACACCAATTTTATGTTTTTACATGTTAAACAAACTTCGGCAGCGTCGTTGAAAAAGCAGCTGCTGGCTTCTAGTGGTCAGTGTTCTACATAAACCCGAAACCTTGTTTGAATTTACCTACAGCTAAAAGTAAACACCAAAATGTCGACAGCGTGAGTCGATTCTGTTACTTCATGTATATTTTTGGTGTAGTTGTCGCGACTAAATTCCTTAGAGCGTTCTTTTCGCCAAGACCATGGTCTCATGAATCTGTTTTGACGTAAAATTCGTTGGCTAGTTCAGGTATTTTTCTTACAATTTTTAATATGCGTACACTTGCCTTGATAATCTGTGAAATGGTTTTTTCTCGGGTTGATGTTTTTTGTATTCTCAGAATAATGGAGACTGAAATGCGAATTGTATTTTATTAGTCGAATTTTATATGGTCTGTGAGTGAAATTATTTCTGAACTATTTTTAGCATTATCGTGTTCCCACTGTTCTCTCGCTGATTTGTGAACAGCAGTTAAGAAAGGAAAAGTAACAGCAGGAAATGTAAATAAATAAAGAAAGGAAGAAAGAAAAAAAAGTAAAAGAACAGACATGGAAAAAGCGAAACGAGGAAAACGACTCAAGAGTATTCGATAGAGCGTGGCCTCTCTGTTCGTTTTGAGTGACTTTCTGTTAATTTTCTCTCGTCTTTATTTTAGCCTTTCTTTCTCTGTCTTTTTCTTTCATGTTGTATTCTTTATTTTTGTCTTTCTTTCGTCATCATGTGACAGCAACTTTCTCATTGCTGACGTCAGTCGTCTTCATTCCATTGCTTCTTCTGGGGTCTTTTTCATTTAGTTTCGTCCGGCGCCTTCGACTCAAATCCGCTCAAACTGACTTTTAACCCTTTGCTTCCCAGCACTCAAATAGTTAAGGGAAAAGTTTTCTAAGATAATTGCAGTCATTACCCTGAAATATCAGCTAAATTGCTCTAGCATTTTTTTTTCTGTATGAGCAGGTGCTTACTTCCTTTTTAAATTGAAAAAATTTCCTCAAAAATGTATGTTTCGTCGCCAAAAAAATGGTCGAAAAACCTGAGAAAAATATCAATTTATTTTCTTGCTCAATTTTATCTGTAAATACATGTACTTATGAAAAACTTGCTCAAGTTATATAAAAAAGATATTAAATGTATTGCATAGACCATGAAGCTTACACTGAACGGATATCAATAGAAAATTGCACGTGTCAAACTTCTGGAATATCTAAAAACATAGATGCAGGAATACGATTAATTGCCCTAATGTTTTCATTTAGTTCAAATTATTTCCCTGGTAGTTGAATCACCTTGAAATTTTGTCAATTTACCCAAACTGGAAGCACTAGCCATCTCCCGCCAGGAGGCGTTAATCTAATCTTTGACACTAAGCTGCCTGTTATTGACTTCTGATTAACATGTTCAATTAGTTCACTCATTAGCTACTTCGGTTGTGCTGGTATCTCTGAAATGTGCTGGTTTGTCTGAATTGTGTTGGTATCTGAATTGTGCTGGTTTGTCTGAATTGTGCTGGTATCTCTGAAATGTGCTGATATCTTTGAATTGTTTGCATAATTTCCTTTTGCAAGTATGGAAACACTGGGCCAGTATTCTTGCCTGTTCACAGGTTTGATGATGCACGCATTTGATCTGCGGTGTACAATTTTTGTGTCATGCCACAATTAGATGCCCTCTACTTCTCAATGTCGTGTTGATGTCGACATCGAGTTCAAGAGATTCAGACGTAGACAAATTTTTGAAATTGCTATAAGGCACGGACACCGAGGTTTTGTTGACGATCGGTGGCTCGTGTCGCACGATTTGAGATTGATGTGGTGCTGCATGTGCCGCTGTTGTTGTTTTGGTGTAATGCTGATGTTGGTGTGATGCTGCCACCGCTTCTGATGTTGGTGTGATGCTGCCACCGCTTCTGATATTGGTGTGATACTGCCACTGCTTGCTTCTGATGGTGTGATGCTGCCACTGCTTGCTTTTGATGTTGGTGTGATGTTGCTTCTGCTTCTGATGTTGGTGTGATGCTGCCACTGCTTGCTTTTGATGTTGGTATGATGTTGCTACTGCTTCTGATGTTGGTGTGATGCTGCCACCGCTTCTGATGTTGGTGTGATGCTGCCACCGCTTCTGATGTTGGTGTGATGCTGATATTGGCATGAGTCTGAAGTTGCCGCTGCTATAATTGAACTTTGTGTGCTACTGTAAATATTTATGTGGGGCTTTTGATGTCTCTGTGATGCTGCAAGCGTTCGTGTGATGTTAGGAAGATGTTGACCAGGCGTGGTGCACAATGCCGCATTGAACTCAGCTCTGGAACAACACTCACGTCACGTGACGGCGCATGCTCCATCCTCTCTCCACGTGTCATCAATGCCGCTCCAGGCGCCGCTAGGCAGGCAAAATTTACACAGAAGAAGCCGCTGTTGCCTCAGCACTGCCTGCTCTATGTGCAGTGTGCCGTGCTGTGCCGTGCTATTTATGGCCATTTACCGTGTTGTTTTATGTCTATTTACCGTGTTTTGTGTGTTTTTACTGTCTTGTTTTGTGTCTGGATTTATAGTTCATTGTAGTACACGGACAGCAACATTTACCGTGTTGCGCCGTGTTGTTGTGTTTCTTGACGTATAGTTTAATTAGAAGGCACGAACACCAACATTTCTGAACAGTCTGTTGAGGTTCTTGTGTTGCGTCAAGTTTTGTATTTTGGGAGTTGGAACTTCTGGGGGAAGAGGTGAGATCTTGAGCTGAAAATTAGGTATGCCTTTCTTCTGTTAAAATAGAAAAGTTTTGGACGAAATTTTTGGGTTCATTGCTGTCCTTTTTTTAACACGGACGACAGATATAGTGCATAAATTCCTTGGTGACGTAATTGGATTGTTTCATTGACTTGGTGTCTTAACCGCGGGTTGTTTCATTGACTCATTTTTGTTATGATCTAGTGGGCGTCCCTGGATTTTTTGTCTTTGTTTTTTCTGAGGTTGTGCTATTGAACGTAGTTTCCGCGTTGGGAAATTCGATATTCATGTTTCAACTCTTGGAATTTTGTTCAGCTTTCGTTCAATTATGAAAATGACCATATACATCTATCACGTTCCTGGATTAAAGGTTAATCAACGTTTCTTAAGTATGTTAGAAACGATTGTATTTCATCGCTCGAGCCTAGGAATCAATATGTGGCAACCGGCATTTCAGGGACCTGTTGAGGTGGTTCTGGAATAACACTGACACGTTTCCACGCGTCTTAATGGACGTCAATTACGGTTTCTTGAATGCGTTAAAAGCGATTGTATTTCATCGCTGGAGCCTAGCGACATGCGGCAACCGGCATTTCAGGGAGCGGTTGAGGTGGTTGAGCGCGGCGTATCCGTAATACGTTATGCATTCTGCGCCGCACCGCAAGCTCACGACAGCGGCCCCGTGGCGGCCCAGCTTCCAGCACTACTGGTCATAGTCAAGGCCAACGGGTGTGCGTGCGGTCTGTTGCGTGCACGCTCATCCGCTGGTGGAGAGGTCTTCACCCTCTCGTGTCTGGCTGCCCGAGGTGTGGCTCTACCGTCTACTTCTGGCTCGTCACTCCTGGTTACTCCCGCCAAAATGGAACGCTCCTCTGTGGTGCTCCTCTGTGGTGCTCCTCTGTGATGCTTAAAGACGTGAACTCGGCCTGTCCCTTTCCTGGTGTTTAAGAGTGTTTGTTAATTTTAAAGACATGAACTCGGCCTGTCCTTTTTTTTGTCTGTTATTTTTTAGCAGGTAAATATTGTATTCCTGCTAAAATATAACGCTCTTTGCTGCTATGTTTGTGCTCAAAGACGTGAACTTGACGTGTCCCTTTCCTGGTGTTTTCCCCCGTGTTTATAATTTCATAGACGTGAACTCGACTTTTTCCATTCCTGGTGTTCTGGTGTACGTAATTTCCAAGACGTGAACTTGATGTTTCGTTTCCTGGTTGCTCTGATCGGTGTATGTTATAAAAGAGTGTGTTGCTCCCGCCAAAATATAACGCTCGTAGCTGCGGTGGGGCTCGTTATTTGTGTTCAAAGACTTGAACTTGACGTCCTCCTTCCTAGCATGACTCACCAGTGAGTGCAATGAAGGTGTGGTACTCCCGCCAAAAAGTAACGCTCGTTGCCATGCTTTAGCTAAAAAATTTGAAATCCTCGAGAAAACACAATTATTCTATATGTGCCAATTAGCGTTTGCGAGGGTAAAATGTAAGGTCCCGAACTAAGTGATACGTAGGTTTTCTTCTTGTTGAAATATGTTTTTTTTTTTGGTTTGTTAAGATCAATCGTTTTTTGGTTCACTGTGGTTTTATTTCCAGCCCCAGACTTCCTTCTTCAACTTTTCTCTTGTTTCATAACATTCCATCCCAACTTACGGTTTCTATGCGCTGGAGATCTTGTGTGGTAACCCACCTTGGGCATAGATTACGGATTTTCTGAACTCCATACTAAATTGCATCTTCGTCTTCCCTCTCTTTCAAACCTTTTTTTGTGGTTTCGGAAGCTGAAACTAACTTATGATCTAATCCACTGTTCTTATTTTTAGCTCTTCTCGCGTTCATGAACTTTCAACTTTCGTGCTGGTGCATTGTTTCCCTATTGACCTAATAATGCAATAAATTTTGCAGTTGCTTATAACCTAGCGTTTTTAAAATAGATTGTCTTTTAAAATATGGTCTTGAGCTTAAGCCCTTATTTGAGATCGAGTCGTAAACATTTAGTTTGTTTACTTTAGTTTCATGAATTTCGATAAAGTTTTCAATTTTTACGAACAATTAATAGCAGGAAGCAGAACATAATGATTATAAACGCTCAACTTCTTTACCACTTAATTCATGCTTGAATTCGTACCTGTTGTCCTGTATCTACCATCTACCTTGATTAAATTTCAAAAAATTTCATGCGCGACTTCTGCCGGTTGCGGTTGTGCTCGATCAGAAAAGTTCCTTCTCATTGAGGCAGTTGAACTTGTGTATGAGTCGTGCTGGGGTGACGTGACCGCGGCCTCGAGTTGTGGGCTTGCATCTATTGGTGCTTGTTGTGCGTGTGCCTCGTGCCTATTCTGGCCATCAGTGTACACGGCCCGTCAAAAATGTCGGCGTTCGATAAGGTAATCCGTAAGAGCGTGGCGGAGAGACGGACCAAAAAACTGTGTGAAGAATGCCGTTCAGGGGGATACAACTGTTGTATCAATGGGAATAAGCGCTCCCAGGGGGAATATGTGAGGTCTCGAGCTAAAGGTTAGGTAGGCATTCTGTTTGTTGACATGAAATTATTTTTCTCTTTTATTACTCGCCATCATTTTTCGGTTCTCTGCTGCACTGTTTTTCAGCACCTACTACTTTCTTCTTTCGCTACTTACTGTTTCTAAACACCTTGTGCATAGATTCAGCGTTCTCTTTGCTCCATACTAAATGGAGCCTTCCTCCTTCCTCTCTTTGAAACGACTTTGTTGCGGTTAGGAAGGCTTAAACTAACATATTACCTTAGTTAGTGGATGATGAACCAAATGCCGGCAAACGTCCTGCGGGTGGTTGCTCGCAGCGTTATGGGGATTGCTAAATTTTTAGTTCTGTTTTGGGTTGTTGGGACCCAACAAAACATGACTTATTAGCAAGTCTGACGTTTTGTTTGGTCGTTTGAAAAAAAATTCAAGATAAACTCTAAGTTGTTTTTTGCTTTCGTTATCTAGTATTACTGTGTTTGAGTGGGGTCTTAGAGTGCGAATATTTTTGATGGAGGTTTGGTTGACAGGCCCCTGAGAGGGGTATACAACTATTGTATCTATGAGAATTAGCACTCCTAGGGGGAAAATGCGTGAGGACCCGAGCAGAGAGGTAGGTAGGCCTTCTTTTTGTTGAAATAAAATACTTTTTTGCTATGTTAAGGACCACCTTTTTTCGGTTCACTGCTGCCCTGTTTTTTTCAGCATCTACTACTTTCTTCTTCAACTTTGATCTTATTCCATGAACTTCTTTCTCAACTTGCTGTTTATATGCCCCTTCTGCATAGATTCCGCATTCCTTATCTCCATACTAAATGATGCCTCTCTCCTTCCTCTCTTCGATACACTCTTTTTTTTGTAGCGGTTAGTGAGGCTTAAACTAACATATAATCTAATCTGTTTGGTTGACTGGTCCTAAGGATTGCGTTGTATACCTGAAGGATCAATTGTCTTCACTATAATTTACATGTAACAGACCATTGGAGTTTAATTTTCCTTAAATAAATTCTTGTGCCTGGGATTGTCCTCGAATGAATGGAATGAACACACCTCTTGCTGATTTCTCCATCATCGTAGAGAACAAGAACAAGCTCATCTAGTTTTTAGTTCCATGGTCTCAATTCAAGGCAGGATTCAATGTAATGGTCAAATAATTGCTCAAATTTTACTGGCTTAGATCCACAGAGCGCCATTCATGAAACGAAAAATATTGTCTGCGCTGGCGAGTTTTTCTTATTTGCTCGGATTTTTCGCTACTGTAAACCTGCACTGGAGGGAACGATCCAAGGCACAAATTTCACCTTTGTGCACTTGTATGAAGTCTTTAGTTCTGCTCTGTTTGTTAGTAATCCAAGCCCAGCGTCAGTTTCTCGGATAACGTTGATTTGTTGGCGCTTGAGTTTCCTTGATTCTCGAAATTTACCAACGTTTACTGGTTACGTTTGAAAAGATAGTGAGGCTGTTGAGAGCGTGTCTTCCGAGAATTGGTAAAGTCTTCATTGTAGTTATATAGGACAAATATTAGGCGTAATAGCGGTATCTCCGCTTTTCTTGTATCGCGTTCTACGACATCAGTGCTAGGAAATTTCAAGGGATGCTGTTGAGAGCGCAGCTCCTGAGAGTTGCTAAAGCCCTCATTATTTGAGTTCTCTATGCTGAATTTTCTGGCATGTGTACTGATTTCTGAAGATTGGCTAACCTCGTAATGGTACCTGGCTACCTGCACTATTCGGTTAGTCTGGCAATCTTTAATGAGTGAATACGTGCTGTTTTAAGTATCTTAGACCTATTGCATTAGCCCTGCAATACTTGTATTTACAGTCTTGTTGCACAAAGAAAAGTTTTCTATCATAAATGCCTTCTGATGTTGGACAGTAATTCAAAATACGTCGCTGGTTAGCCGCAGTAAATGAATGACCGCGCTTTAGGTCCGTGGGTGCAGCTCTGGAGGCGGCTCGTTGTCGGATCTCCTTCTAAGGCGCGTAGTTGTGTTGCGTGATTTTAAACCGTCTGAGAGACAACAAAATGCTAAATTTGTTGTATTTTCGAAGTATTTCAGGTCTATGTTATAGTGTAGTGTGGAGTAAAACCGAATAAATTCGATGCTGTGTGCATTGCACGTTATTTACAATGAAACCGAAGAAATTCGATGTGCAGTTTTGCAATTCGATGTGCATGTGCAATTCGATGTGCTGTGTGCAGTTTTTCAAACATTGGGAGCTTGATTTTAGGTGTGAGGTGTCCAAATAGAGCATGGTAGCCTTGATGGGTTTATTGTATTGTTGCACTCATCTAGACGGAAAGAATTAAGCGTTATGCACCGCTGTTGAAATACGAGGAGGTATAGGTATAGCCACGCAAGCTTCTGGACTGCCCACTGAAGATGTCCTTGGAAAAGAGCTGATTGGTCATGAGACTCAGGTCAGGGCACCAGAGCTGAAGGTCTGACTTTCAACCATTCACGTTGTCATTTACAGCCGGTGACGGATAGTTCTTGTGTCGAGTTAGCTACGTCGTATGTTGTTGCCAAAGTATTTGAGATTTTGGAAAAAATTAAGCATTTTGGCTAAGAAATGTTACATGTGGTAGACAAGCCATCTTCTACAAATTACGCTGCAAACAGGTGTTACGACGACGTAAATCGTTTGAAAGATCGTCACTAGATCGCTGGGCCGCTGTGGACTTGGGTGCAGCGCCGTTACAGGGCGGTCCTGCCACAACTGCAGGACTCCTTGTAAGGACGTCGTGATGCAGGACTCCATAATGCGGGTCCCCGCGCATGCGTGACTCCGGCCGCCTTTGTCGTGCCGCCTGTGCGCTCTCGTGTGAGGGAGCAGCAGCCAGCTGCGACCGTGTGGTGGCGCTACTTCTTTGTGGGCTTTGATGGTTGAGTTTTGGTGGAGGGTTGTGATTTTTGGTGAAGAAGGGTTGTGACTCACACGTTGGCGTTGGTGGAAGGTTATGAGTTTTGGTTGGAGAGTTGTGAATTTTTGGTGAGCTTTGGTGAGGGTTGTGAGTTTTGGTTGAGAGTTGAGGGCTTTGGCCGTCAGCTATCCTATCACTTATCACTTACAGCAGGCATCACTTCTCTCATTCAAGTTCTGTTGGAGCAAATTTTCACTTCAAAATTAATTCAAATTTTTCATTGTTATCCTCGATGGCTGTCTTTTGAGCTACCCATTTCCACTAAACTTTTGCGTTCTATTTATTAACTTTATATCTCTCCTCTTGGTTTCACCCTCGCTCAGCACGGACTCATAATTGTAAAGCAACGTGAGTTGCATAATTTAAATATAGTCTTAAAATTCTAATATACGAGAAATCAATTTTTTATATTATACAGATCTCTAAAATATCAGTAAATTAGGTTTACAAAGTCTTTTTCATTGAATTCAGTTGAATCATAATATTTTTGTGTAGACTTGTGTAAAGTGTATTCCTCGACGCGTCAAATAATGTTTTGACGCGCGTGTTCGTTGTAGCCGAGAATGGAGTGCTCCGCCAACTGTTGATCACTTATGATGAAATAGAAATACTTTTGAAAATTGAAACTTTCTCCACAAAAATTACGATTATGTGTCAGAGAAATTTTCCTTCACAATTGAAGTTTTCAATTTTGAAACTAAACATGACATTTTAGTGATAGTGTTCGTTCATTCATGCAATCGAAAAACATGAGTTCGATTGGGTGCTCATATCTCAAAAAAAAAAAAATAATAAAAAAAATAGAAAAAAATAGAAAAAAAATTAAAATTGGTCACAGAGAGGAAAGTTTCCATCTGAAATACCAGTGTGCAGCTCACTATGTACCGTTGGCGTTCTTGATTAATTACATAACTTCTAACTTCGTATTAAATCTCTTTATAATTTTTACGATTCTTTATCAATTGTTATGATGTTCCTTTTCGTTATGTATGCTTTTTATTCTGACGCCTTGCTTTCGCTGTGCATTTTAATATTCTAGAGGATGCACTTCTTTGTCTCAAATTTTTTTTGTTTTAATCATTCTTTTTATCATATCTTTAAAATGTGCGGTGCGGAGCTCATAGTTGAGTCGGCCTCCTTTTATTTATATTAAATACGGGTGTGTTGTTTTACAAACCATCTTTTTTTCCGGTTCATTGCTGTCATGTTGTTCAGCACCTACTACTTCTCAAGTTTTATCTACACAAAATTCCGAATTTACTGTTTCTAGACGCAGAGTGCAGGGACACACCTTGTGCATAGATTCGCGTTCCTTTAACTCCATACTAAATGGTGCCTTCATCCTTCCCCTCTGTGAACACCTTCATTGTGGTAAAGGAGGCTGAAACTGACTTTAAATCAATCTTATCTTTTTGCTTTATTTAGTTTTGTAAGTTTTTTTACAAGGTTGTGTTGAGGTCCAGGATCCCCCGCTCAGTACCGCACTTTGGTCTCCCTTCTCGCCCGAACCTGACCTCTTCATTTATGAAATTTATCCGTTTAAGACATCTATCTGCCTAATATTACTCCTGTCTCCCCTGAATTTTCAGTTTCTTAGTAATGTGCTACTTAGTGGCGTCTCAATAACCCTCTAGAGTAACCTCCCTGTAATTCTGCCCCCACACCTCCCTCCTGCCAAGTAAACAAGCTCATCCTGAGCTGCGGTGCTCAGCAGAGCGTGAAGCTCCTCACCCACACCAGGCTCTAAGTCCTCTGACTGCGTAGCGTCGTTAAATTTAGGGGCCACAGAATGGTCAAAGTCGGCGTAGTCGACCTTGCTCCTTGTGCTAAACTGGAGAGCGCCCGCTTGGATACGCTGATTAAACTCATTTTTTTCGAATTAAGTAATTCTTAAAATTGTTTATGGATGATTTGCGTATTCGTGATAATGTCCTCCAGCACATCAGAAATGTTTGGTTGCTGTAATATTTGCGTGCGACGTAGTTTTGGGAAGTATGTAATCATTTATGAATGAACGCAGTGCGTACAACTGGCTCAATTGCTATGATCCAGCTTGAAGAATATTTGTCACAGCATTGGAGTGTAGCTTGGCGCACTCGTCCGTTGTTACGCTTGGTGTATGGTAGTGCGTCTTGCATGAAACCTATTTGCGTACTTATAACGCATTTACTTTGCGTGAGTGCCGAGGTAATTGATGTGAATAACTGTGTTATAAGAACGAACTTTTGCTTCTCTAAGTGATGTCTTTCGAACTATCCCGTTGCGGATACCCAATCGAATTCTCGCCCTGTTTTTTTTTTTTTTGAGGTGTAAACTTTTCATCGATTTGGGAAACGCGGATTTGTGTTTATACCAGAATGCTTCAAGGGCTTAGCACTCGCCTGTCCTTGCAACGATACTACGCTGAGTCAGCAAAATTCGTTTCAATTGTCTGTTGCGCGCTTAGCTTGACGTGTTGCTGGTCTTTTTTTTGCTCTCACATTTACTCACTGCATATCCTACTTAGCGGTTCAAGTGAAAACGGCTAATTTTGCATGACTGTATTGCAGAATTTATAAATGTTTCCGTGGTTGACACGTGCTCTAGGAGGTTCAACTTCGATACTTGAAGGTCTCCCTGTTTAACGTGAATGTAGCTTTCTTTAATTTTGGATGTAGAGAAAAAATGTTGGTGACGTTGAAAATCTTTGAAAATTTTTCTGAAACTCAGTGCAGGTAGTTTACACTGTGATTAGAATATTTCCCTAAAAATTGTTTGAAGTGATTGTGATTCAATTATTTAACGGGGAATATTTCCGAATGATTCGGCAACGGCGAACTTTCTCTTGTTATTCATTCAATTGAAACAACTCTTTCATTTCCACCAGTTAGTGTTATTTTGAGTGATTTAGTTAATCGGTCTGGCTTAAAAAATTACTTTAACAGAATAGAGTTGCTTTAAGTACCGTCTTTTCCTCAAAGGTGAAGCAATGTCCGAGGTGGAAAGAGGAAATGCGCTTTATTGTAGCAACAAAATCGGGATTATGAATTTCTTCATTGTTCTATTCCATTATTTATTTATGTTCTATTTCGCTTGGTCCATGCTCTAATGAGCATTTATTTTCAATGAGATTTTTGTGCATTTCTTACAGACAAATATACGCTTATCAGTGCTTATTCGTTTCTGATGACCATTTTGGAAGTATGTCATGCCGGTGAATAAAGGAAAATTATGACTGCCTTCTATGCCTAGTGGGAATTACCTATCCCCCGTTATGGTGTACTCCTGAAATGGTTGTCGGGAAGTAATGAGCACTAATAAATATTCTAATTTTGTAAACGAATTCTCGTACATCAAATGAAAATGAAATGCTCATCAAGGAAAAATCCATTGGTTATGAAATGTTTGTGAAAAAATCAAATGGATATGAAATGTTCATTGAAGATAAATCAAATGGATATGAAATGTTCATTGAAGATAAATCAAATGGATATGAAATGTTCATTGAAGATAAATCAAATGGATATGAAATGTTCATTGAAGAAAAATCAAATGGAAATGAAATGTTCATTGAAGATAAATCAAGTGGATATGAAATGTTCATTGAAGATAAATCAAATGGATATGAAATGTTCATTGAAGAAAAATCAAATGGAAATGAAATGTTCATTGAAGATAAATCAAATGGATATGAAATGTTCATTGAAGATAAATCAAATGGATATGAAATGTTCATTGAAGAAAAATCAAATGGAAATGAAATGTTCATTGAAGATAAATCAAATGGATATGAAATTTTCATTGAAGATAAATCAAATGGATATGAAATGTTCATTAAATATTAGGTGCCTGGTGCATGGTCTTGAAGAATGCATCGTTTAAATTTAATGGAAATGAATGCATGAAATTTAACGGAATTTCTGCAGGTGTTCACTACGTAGCATTTAATGTGGTTAGTGTGGGCCAGTTGGGTGTATTAATTGTCGCACTCGGTTTAACGATGAACTCGAATTGTCTTCATTTGAGCACAGAGTGTCCTGACCGGCCTGTATTTGAATGTGGAACATCGTGGTTTACCCATGTTTGTGTTTGAAGCAGAGTAATCTGCTCATAATTAGAGTGTGAGAGAGGGCAATCTGCCTGGTATTTAAGTGACACAGGGTAATCTGCTCAATTAAAGTGTGAGAGAGGGTTATCTGCCTGGTATTTGAGTGACACAAGGTAATCTGCCCAGTTTTGAGTGTAACGCAAGGTAATCTGCCCAGTTTTGAGTGTAACGCAAGGTTATCTGCCCAGTTTTGAGTGTAACGCAAGGTAATCTGCCCACTTTTGAGTGTAACGCAAGGTAATCTGCCCAGTTTTGAGTGGAACGCAAGGTAATCTGCCCAGTTTTGAGTGTAACGCAAGGTAATCTGCCCAGTTTTGAGTGTAACGCAAGGTAATCTGTCTTCATTTGAGTGTGTGATCAAGATTTTCCTGTTGATATAAATGAAACATCGAAATCTGTGTTTGTTTGATTATGATACTGCGAGATCTGCTTGTGTTTGAATAAAGCCATAGTAAAATGCCTTTATTTAAGTAGCGGATGCGTAATAATCTTCAGGTATTAGGGACAACGCCTCCACTTAGTGCATGTTACTCTGTAGATATACTCTGATGTGAGTGACGGACTACTTGCTAGTCCGCCTTGCGCTTGGCAAACTAGTGCTGGTGACGCGCTTGGCAAGCTAGTGCTGGTGACGCGCTTGGCGAGCTAGTGCTGGTGACGCGCTTGGCAAGCTAGCGCTGGTGACGCGCTTGGCAAGCTAGTGCTGGTGACGCGCTTGACAAGCTAGTGCTAGTGACGGAGTCTCGCGTTTGTCAAGCTAGTGACGGAGTCTCGCGTTTGTCAAGCTAGTGACGGAGTCTCGCTTTTGTCAAGCTAGTGACGGAGTCTCGCGTTGGCCAGACGGCCTCCCAAATTAATTCCAGATTCACAGGGGAGCTGAGGGCGTCAGGGGGGGGAAGACCGCACGTACGTCGGTCACTTGCTGTCGACCTTCACCTTGCTGGTCATCGCGCGCCGGCCGGCCAGCGTACGACAACTCGCACTGTGACCTCACCCGCCGTACTCTCTTGCTGCCGAGCGTAGGGTGTACTGGTGGTACTGAGAATAGGGTACTGATGGTGCTACTGGACCCGCGGTACTCTTCTTGCTGCCGAGTACTGGTAGTGTTGAGAGTAAGATGCTGGTGGTACTGAGAATAAGTTGTTGGCAGTTCCGAGGAGAGAGTACGAATAATATAACAGGGTACACGCACGCAGTACCGAGAAGAAGGTACAAATAGTTCCGAGTTCAATGTGCAGAAGGCTTTAAGAATTTGGTGGCGAAATGAAATAGTGTGCTGGTAAAATAGGATTCTACAACATTGAGGACGGTGTACCGATGTTGTAGCACTGCCGACATCGATGCGTTGATGCCCCTACACTGATGTACTGATCAGTGGTGCTTTCATCTTTCCTCTCTCTTGAACACTTTTGTTGTGGTTAGGGAGGCTGAAACTAACTTATTACGCAACTGTACTTGTGATAAGTTCATGTGTGACCGAGTGACGGCCACTTCTAAGCGTTAAGTTAAATTTGAATTTTTTCATTAACTTTCAGATATTTTAGGAAGGACTTGACTTTACATCCGAGACTATTGGAAGATCTGAAGTTACATAATAGAAAAACGGGTCTAAATTGGGAGAAAATTTCTTCTTTGGTCGAATTCATTATCCAGGATATTATTGTTTGTGCTATTTATTACTGTTGCTTCACCTCAAATCCCAGATTTTTGGCTCAGTGCTGCTTGGTTTGGCATGAGGGAAGCTCTTCAAACGCACCCCCGTGCAATTGAGTGTGTCGCAAGCTGCGTCTTGATCGTAAGCATTCGAATTTGTAAGCCGGTCATGAGCTCCTCCAAGAAGCGAACACGTTACGCAGAATTTACTCAAAAGGTTTTGCCATAGAAGATTTGATTTCCTGGAGACGTGTGGTAAACTTGTTTGTCCGGCTAATGAAAAATTTATTTTTGCGTCATTTTTTTTGTGATGCGTGCGTTTAGTCATTTTTAGGATAATTTGGTGTGTGATGTCGAAAATAGCTCTGCCTTAAAGTCATTTGCGAACCGATTTGCATTTCAAAAATTGTGATCCTGTTGCAATTACATGCAAAGTATTTGTAGTGTACGTATATTACACAATATGTATTATGTTGTATTAGTTGAACTATTTAATCATACTACAGTTTATAATACGAGCACTGCCTGATGGCATTCTTGCTAGTGTGAGTTTTCAAATTTGTGCAATGTTTTTCATTTTCCTGATTCGCTCATTCCTCAGGGGGATTCATCTATTGTACCTATTGGAATTAGCGCTCCCTGTGATGAGATGCGAGGTTCCGAGTTGAAAGTTAGATACGCCTTCTTTTTGTTGAAGTAGGTTAAGTCTTTTGTTTTGTTTCGCATAAACTTGTTTCGATTCCCTGGTGTTCTTTTCAGTACATACTTTTGTTCTTTTTAAATTTTTATCTTGTTTTATATTATAAACTTCATTAAATCTTGCTGTTTCCTTACTAGGTTATGGGGACACTCCTTATGCATATGTAGATTCTGCATTCCCTTAACTCCATACTAAATGCTGCCTCTATCTTTCCTCTCTTTCGAACGTTTTTGTTGTGGTTAGGGAGGCTGAAACTAACTCACCAAATCTGTACATTGATTCCTTATTCCTTAATTCCATAGTCCCCTCAGGGGGATACAACTATTGTATCTATGAGAATTAGCGCTCCTAGGAAGAAAATGTGTGAGGGCCCGAGCTAAGAGTTAGGAAGGCCTTCTTTTTGTTGAAATAAAATGATTTTTTTTGTATGTTAAGGACCACCTTTTTCGGTTTACTGCTGTTCTGTTTTTCAGCACCTACTGCTTTCTTCTTCAACTTTTGCCTTGTTTCATGAACTTCTTTCTCAACTTACTGTTTCTATGCCTCTTCTGCATAGATTCCGCATTCCCTCATCTCCAGATTAAATGGCGCCTTCCTCCTTCCTTTTTTCGATACGCTCTTTTTTTGTAGCGGTTAGGGAGGCTTAAACTAACAAATAATCTAACCCTGATTCCACAGTGAGTGGTGTTTTCCTCCTTCCTTTCTTGGGAACACATTTATCAGAGTTAGAGAAGCTTAAACTAACTTAACATCTTAGTTTCCCTGATTTTTTCATTGTCTGACTGCGTGAATCGTTCTCTGATATCCGACTCGAATCCTTCTAACGGAAGAGAAAGTTTCAAGGGTGGTCACAAATTACCTCAATTCTTTCCTCCCTATACTTCCAGATGAAACTCTTAAACCGCGTACAACTTGAATAAGGGCTTGTTTGGCTTATAAATTATCTCTGGTTTTTCATGAAAATTACTCATGGAAGTTGTCATTTTTTCTATCTGGGAGGGAAGACGTTACTCTCTCTATTTCCGATGGCGTTGGAATGTGTATCTATATTTCAATATCTTACCCTTCACCCTGGGTGGTAAACGGCCAACAAATTACCGTGTTCCTACTACGTATTTTGTAGATAATACGTTCACTATCTCATTGGGTGGCGAAATATCTCCTAATGTTACTTTTGTTCTCCGCGCTCCAGTTTTTTGCGTATGACCTTTACTTGCACGCTCTCAAGCGTCGTTGTGTGGCCAAGGTCTTCTGGATCTGTCCAGTGGCGGTCGTGTGTCGCGGCCACCACCGCAGTCAGCGCCGCCTGGTGAATTTAGGGTCATTCTTGGATGCTGCAGTGTTTACAGGGCTCTTATTATGCACTCTTTTGTGCGTGAGTACTACTTGCATTAACCCTTTACCGCCCGTGATGACCATATGATAGTCTTTCCAAAATAGCTTTCTTGAATTGTAACTTAAGGAAAATTTCTTTACGTTAGTGCGCAATTACTTGCATTAACCCTTTATCGCCCGTGAGGACCGTATGAAAGTCTTTCGAAAATAGCTTTCATGTATTGTAACTTTGGTAAAATTTCTTCCCTAATCTCTTCTTTGAAGTTCACTGGTGAGTGACAGTTCTTTCATCACTTTGATGTCGGTGACAATCTGATGCCAGTGCCAGTCGAATGACGGGGGTTGTTATAACGGTAATATGAGTTCAAAAATGCTGACGCTGAAGGGTTAAGATCACACAACTGGCAGTGTGTGTAGCGTTGACTGGCACCATGCGCTTCAGTACGCAAGGACCTGTATTGAGATGGTACAAGTAGCAGTGTGTAGTGTTGAGTGTCACTGGTGTGGTGTTCCTCTAGTGAATATATCCTCTCTAGTACGCAAGGACCTCTATTGAGGTGGCGATACTTACACTCTATGGCATTTTTGTTCCACCTAACACTCTAATGGGCCTTTACTTGTGATGGGATTAGTATTGGAGATCGGCATTTTGTTCTTCGCTGTAACCTACGAGGTGTCTGAACATGCGAGAAAGCACAAGTGTAAATTTTTACTCGCATTTACCTAATTAATTTTAGTTCAATGGAAGCAGGGCGTAACATAATGGGAGGCTGAGGGTGCAGTACGAGAAGATAGGCGTGATAATGAGGTTAACAGGGAAAATAGGGATGACAAAAAATGCTCTTCAATGTAACAGGAATACGTAGAATGGGAGGTATCTATAAGCAGAGGTAAAATGCGATGAAAGAGGAGAGATCACGCACAGACTCAGCCGAGGCTTTGAGAATGGATGTGGGCCTTGTGGGGTGATGGCTAGCTGCCGTACAGGTGGGAGGGAGGTAGTGGGGAGAGACAGCGATCAGAGGAAAGTGAGGGCGATAGTGGGATAGATGTAGGGCGTAATCTCACGTAGATAACACTATCTCAAAATTCCAGCGATGAACGCTCTTTGATAAACTCCTGCCCAGTCGCTGCCTGGTTATCGGACCAGACGTGTTGCCGGTGGTGTGATCCAATATTTGATTTCACCCATTAAATGCATTGTATGTTCTTCCACAGGTAGAAAATCTATTCATTCGGTTTTGTGTACTTACGAGTATTTGAATTGCGCACTGTAACCTAGCATTTTAATCTTGTGAGCCTGAAAGTGTCTTTGAGGCTGAGACGGTTGCCCCCTGTAGAGCTGTCAGTGGTGCTTCAGGGCACAAATTTTGCATATCTGACCTCATCTGACGGTGAGTGGCCCACGTATGTTCTATTTAATTACCTGTGGGTGTCATGCAGCATATGGTGATCAACAGTCTCTTCCTTGTTGTAATATCTTCAGTTTTGCTCTTAGCTTAAAAAAGTTTTCATTGCGACTTTCTCTGATTCCGCTGTTGATTTTAACATTTCTCAACGATCGGGGATTTAGATTTCATTCTTTTTGTTGCATTGACATTTATCGAACTCTCTGTGTGGTCATCTTTTCGTGTTTCTCCCATGTAAAAAGGTAACTATCAGGATCATAGCTCCAGTTTCTGGAAATGAGACCTTGCTACAAAATATTCTAGTGTTCTCTCAAATCTGAATTCCAGCGGCTCCATTCAAACAGGAGGTACACATAAGACTGAGAAGCTACTTGAGACAGCTGATCGATCTACGAAGGGATTTAACTTTGACCGTGACGTGAGCCGCCAGTGTACATGGAGATTTTCGTAATGCTGCTGACCGACAAGTAGTCACAAGCTCTATTTACATAAATACTTAATTGAACCATAATGAAGGCACGATCCAGTAAATGTATTTCTATTTCGAAATTGCTGACTACAATTGACTTGTAACTAGAGTCGAATATTGAAGGTCAGTTTAACCCATCGCGGTCAATGTAAACCGAGACTGATCATTACTATTTCATATCACGCCCTCCTCGGCGAAGCCATTGAAAACTATTGTCGGGACTTTAGTTTGAGCGGAATTTCACGCTATCTGAATGCTGTGTGGTTTTCAATTTCGTGTAGATAATGTGATGTTGAGAGCTTTTGACGAGTTGAGTTCTTGAGCTCTTTAGCATTAGTGCCAGACGCTGCATTTGCTGCCACCAGACGCTGCATTTGCTGCCACCAGACGCTACATTTGCTGCCACCAGACGCTGCATTTGCTGCCACCAGACGCTGCATTTGCTGCCACCAGACGCTGCATTTGCTGCCACCAGAGCCTGCATTTGCTGCCACCAGACGCTGCATTTGCTGCCACCAGACGCTGCATTTGCTGCCACAAGAGGCTAAATTGGCTGGACTCGTTCTGTAGATCTCGTATGACCTCCGCACGTATTTTCGTGTGTTACAAAGAGGTATTAAAGTGGACCTATCGTCGATGTGGTGACGATCCAGGTGTTCGTAACGGATCTTACACATGAGGAAGGGAGTGGTGTTCATTAATAAGGAGCTGGGGGTTAAACAAATGAGAATGAGGCTACTGATTCTTGAAACGGAACACTAATTTTTTCTGGCCATGCATTGAAAATGTTGTCAGCAATTTGTAACTGAATTGGACGCGACGATGCTAGTTTACACGGGTTGATGCACTTCGCAAGTATACCATGTTTTCACGCTGGTCTAAGTCTTGGGTGTGTATGCAACAACATCTATTGCCGATAGAACATTTTATCTAAGAAGAAATGCCGCTTTCGGTGCATTACGCTGAGCGCAACAGCGAACATCACCCCACCGTTTACTCAATTCTAAGTTTACTTCAAGTCCCGCATGAAAATGTGTTATGTTATCCCAAAATGGCCACAAATTTGGACGGATTTCAATCGGCCCTCGCTGAAGATTTTCAGATAAAATATTTGATGCAAGTGCGCTGCTTTATATTTTATCTCTAATGTGCTGGAAATTTGGACAAGTATCGGGGTTGTATTAGGGTCAGCTGGTTCAACATACATAGGTGGTAATTTAAGGGATCAGTTTATTCCCAATTCACGCTTCTTATCGCTTCATAAATGTGTACGGTATTAATAAAATTGTGATTTCTTCAGGAAAATGTTACGAAAATTAAAACCTTGAATTTAAGTGTACGCTGTGTTTTGCGGTATCGAAAAACTGCTTCAGAAAAATGTGTCGCCGTCGTGCCTGAATGATCTATTGCTCTGAAGCAGTGATCCGTGGTTGCTTGCTGCTCTTTGTGATGTTTTTCGATATAACTGGTGCTCAAGGCTGTAACAGATTTTAGTTTTCATTTTATATGCTGTGTTAGGTTTTATTTGAAATGCTGTATCAGGACAAGCTGTATCAGATATCATTTCATATTCTATCTACTACAGTTGCCTATAAGCTACACTGTGACGGGTATCGTCAACTGTACCTTGTGTCCGGGAGTTGAGCTCCTGTCGAAGTGCAACTGATGTTCGTTGCAGATAGTACTTTTATGATTATCTTAACTGCTGGCCACTCGACACGGTGCAGAGGTGTGCCGATATGCTCGCATTGCTCCGCTATCGCTGCCTTCGCTGAAGCAATATTATTCTGCGCCAGCTTGTCGTGGCTGTTATCAAGTGTCGAACTCCTGATGCTGGGACGTTGGTGTCAACTTTTAGATCCTTCGCGTTGCCTGTCTGTTTTTCTTGGTAATTTAATTATTAAGCCTTCCTGTCGTTAATTTTTCAATATTTCATTCACCTGGTTACCAATATAACGCACGAAATGTTTTGAATAGTGCTTGCAATTAGTTTTTAGTATAACGCTGTTGCTTTGAAATTTTTTTTAATTTTTTAATATTATGTGAAGTCATTTTGATGTATTACGTGCAAATGTCTTTAAGAATCACTTGCAGTTACACAAAGTTCGTGTGGATTGTAAGGTATCATACGCGCAAATATTTTGAAATATTCCGCACAAATGGTAAATATTGCTAGTTTCGTAATACTTACTGTGCGTCATATCTGCTGAGGGTGACCTAACATTTGCTTCAAGTCGCGTCATATCTACTGTGCTTGACCTCCTACCAGCGTTTGAGCTTTCATGTTCTCCGTAAGTCTTATTGCTTGCCGTATAGAGCTTCGTTCAGCACGATTCAGTAGAGTTTACGAAATGCTGTAAAAGCAGCCTCCATTTGAGTACTTTCTCTCTGGCTTTTGTTTCAAGTCACGAAAATATTACTTTTTTGTGTGGAATTCACATGCATAATGTTTGCCGATTGCGTTCAAAAGATTCTGCAATTAAAAACGATATCGACAAATGAAAACGAGCCAGATATTGTACGGCCTGACATTGCAGGTTGAGTTGTCTGGCAGATGTCAGCAGCTGTAATTGCCTAGCTCCGACAGAGTTATGGTAGAAAACAATAGCAAAACGTATTGTGTGCTAAGGTGGAGACCCTGGGAGAATATCAGTGCTCCGAATTGTTTCGTGCTTGTGCGTGCATGACACAGCATAGAGTTGCTAAAATGGCGTTTTTTTAAGATTAAACCGTTCACTACGTATTGGATATATATATATATATATGCACCCCTTGGTAAACTGCTCATTTGCGTACCAGTAACAGTGGCTAACATTTCACTGATTTCACTACCTTTATTTAAATTAGACAATTGCTTGAAAGTTAAAATCAAATCATGCAGTTATCTTTTTCCCGTTGGTCAGAAAGGATAAAAATGTAATCAAGCACTAAAGATGATTTTTCAAATGTTTTTTCCAACCTAACCAAGCCGACCGTAGCAACCACGGAACGTAGTGAACTTGTTAAACTGGTATATTTAGCTGATGACGAGCCAAATTTGAGACTTCAGGGGAAAAATTGTCAAATCCAGCTACCCTGATCCAGCACAGGGGGCCGAGTCTACGGGCTTGGATATGAGAATGTGAGATCTGTACTTCACTCTTGCTGTGACTTCGGTGTCAGCCTTTTGCCTCGGGGAGTCAGAACTTTATTGAAACTTGAAATTTGGGCGGTCCATTAAAACTTTGAGAGAGTTAAATTTTCGAATCCTAGTGCTGACGTGTTCAAGCATGAGGGGTACTTGATATGAACTACCATAAAGTAATCCGTCTAAATGGTGCTTCTTACAAACCTTGCCCATGAAGCGTTTGGTTGGTAATGCTGCACTCAAAAATCGTGACCCTGAAACGGTTAACTGTCTTTGAAAGTAGCAATTTTAACGTTTATACTTTTATGTCGACCCCACACCCAGCGAGCAATGATCAAGGGGCATGTGTTTCAAATTGACACGCAGTTTGTTTGATATTGTCTGACAGACAGCCCTCAGGATATAAAGTGTCAGAGTGATTGGTATTTGATACGCACTAATGCCATACGAGCCCCGCTTTATATTGACGCTGATGATAGGACCAGAAAAGTGGCCGAAATAGGTTTCATATTAGTACTACAATTTTCTAGCGATACGTTTACCGGTGCCATAAGTTTAGACTTAATGAAATAGGCTGATTTCAAGAAAATATCACTTGTAGAATTAAAAGGAAAACAAACGTGGCTTAGAAAATTATGATGAAAAACAAACTTTTGGGCACTCAAGATGGACATTTTAAAGTCCGAAACGTTTGTTTTTTATCATGATATTCTTAACCACGTTGGTTTTCCTTTTTATCCTAAAAGTTTAAACAAAATACAATTACGTCAATGTTCAGCGTGCTTTAACAGGTATTTGCGGCTCGATTCGACCTTAACGTTACTCTTCAGGTCTTCCTGGTTGTATGAATGTGCTCTGTCAGCACTAACTGCTTGGTGACCCCTTGGGGCTCACGAACTACATTTTAATTTACTTCTAGCCAAAGCTGCATGATGTCTACAGAAATTTTTCTCTCCATTTCAAAGTCGAGTGCTGAAATTGACTTTGATTAAAGTTGAATCTCGAATTTATAATCAACCAACCGCAGCCAACGTGTAAAGACTTCAATGCGTCACTGTGTTGGTTCGAATCTGACTGTTGCCGGACATCTTCGTGGTGTTGTTATCGTGTTAGTAAGGGAACAAACTTGGAAAGCTCTGACATCATGCTACAGAATTCTCATTTTAAAGTCCAGAGAACTTTCACTATGCATATTTTCTCATTTCTTCACCTAGGTATGCTATTTTTTAAGTCGAGCTATTCCAATCGCCAACATTTAAAGAACATTGTATAGACATGATGTATTTACATATAAGAAGGCTGTTTCGATATTTGATTAGTTTCAATATTTTTGCCACTGTTCAAGTATATAATATGGACATTGTATGAGCTAGATTTTATTGGTATTTTTGGAGGGGAAATCTTAGTGACGGGAGCATTCTATGCGCTCTCGCTCCGTGCGTTGGAGCTAATAAGAATACGGGATTGGATCTTTAAACGATTTACTTTGCTGTAGCGGTACAACTGGCAGCGAAAGTTCTTCCAAGAAGTCGTTTTTTGGTCAGAAGAACCCCTCAGGGAAATTCAACTATTGTACCTATCGGAATTAGCGCTCCTAGGGGGAAAATGTGTGAGGGCCTGAACTGAGAGTCAGGTAGGCCTTCTTTTTGTTGAAATAAAACGTTTTTTGTTATGTTAAGGACCACCTTTTTTAACTCACTGATGTCCTGTTTTTCAGCACCTACTACTTTCTTCTTCAACTTTTATCTTGTTTCATAAACTTCTTCCTCAACTTACTGTTTCTGTGCCTCTTTCGCATAGATTCCGTGTTCCCTTCTATATACCAAATGGTGCCTTCCTCTTTCCTCTCTTCGGAACGCTTTTTTCTCAGCGAGGCTTAAACTAACATCCAATCTAATCTTGGTCAAAAGAAGCTCTGCGCTTTCGAAGCTGTATTGGCTTCCGAATGCTTTGCTCAAATTTTTCTTTCAAAATATCTTATAAATGAACATTTTGCCTTAAAAAACAGCGCAAAATATTGCGCTAAGGGAGAAATTTCGCTGCCAGGTGTGCCACTTGGACGGTATGAATTGTTTGAAAATTCGGCCATTGATCTATTGCATAAGGCAAGAGAAGCTCTGCAAACACGCGTTTCTTGCTCATATACGTTAAGAACTGGCCTTTACAGTTATTCGGTGGTTCTCGGTTATACGTGGGCTCATGCAGTCATTCTTACTCGTCACTCCAACTCGACATAATGTGTATCAGCTCCAGTATGTGTTGTGCAAATTTTTTTGGACATGCGCTGGAGTCGTCATTGAATTTCTCATCAATATTCTACGACTTGATCGAGCTACACTGGCGTGGAAATGTGACTGTGCTGGGTTGTGTACGAGCGACTGTGGTTTGTTTTGCGTCGAGCCATTTTAGTACTAACCCCGTGTGTTGTTGTCAAGTGACGCCTTCTGAAAGTTTCCGATACTCTTCGTTTTTGTTGCTGACTGAACGCTGGGAATCTGAAGAATTTACCAGCTCAAGAAGTGCATATATTCGTTTCGCTTTGAAAGTGGTGTTGGGATATGTGTGTTAGCTGATGGGGACCCAATGAGTGGGTTCGTGTATCAGTGAGATTGTGCATCTTATTTTTCCCAGCTCTTGCACATTTGGAGTGCAAAATTGATTTTTAATGTGTAATTACGCCTGCATGGGATTATTATTAAAAGAACCTACGTGAAAATTAAAACAAATTGAAGTAGAGTACATGTGTAGAAATAATCTTTCTTTTGAACTTTCGATGTGAAACTTGATGTACCAACTAAAAACATATCCAAAATTTACAGTTCAACTTTTCAATGTTTACGCACGGGTACTAGGTTATTTGGAATTATTTTCATTATTTTTCTTCACTTTTAGTTTACTTGTATGGTTTCTCGAATGCTCGATTTATTAGTTATCACTGAGCAGCTTCGCAAACAGCGGAACCTTTTCCTCGTAAACGAATTCAGCCCCCGGCGTTATTTGCAGGGTTAACGTTTCATTTTGAGATGTGATTTTCATTGTTTTTTTAATTGTATTTTTAATGCTAAATTCGTTGACAGCCGAAGAGGACCCTGGTTCGACGCATAAAATTGTCCGTGATTGCTTTCGATACATTGTATTTTGGACCTGTTTATGCGTCACTCTTTGAAACACACATTAGGTGGAGACCAGTTAACTCGCCCTCTGTAACACACATTAGGTGGAAACCAGTTAACTCGCCCTCTGTAACACACATTAGGTGGAGTCCCGTTAACTCGCCCTCTGAAACACACATTATGTGGAGACCAGTTAACTCGCCCTCTGAAACACACATTAGGTGGAGTCCCGTTAACTCGCCCTCTGTAACACACATTAGGTGGAGTCCCGTTAACTCGCCCTCTGAAACACACATTAGGTGGAGACCAGTTAACTCGCCCTCTGAAACACACATTAGGTGGAGACCAGT
>JACJUY010008260.1:0-35320 GCA_014220935.1 Platorchestia sp. MABIK | reverse complement strand
TTCGAGCTGGACCCGAGCTACTACCAGGGAGGCTTCCTCTACAACACCGTCGCCTCGTACGGACCGAGGTCTCCCAAGGTCCTCCCCCCCACCGACGTCGCTCTGGGCAAGGATGCGTACCATGGGAGTCTTCTCGAGGGCTTCACCACTTCGCAAATGCTTGTCAGAACTTTGATCTTAGGCTTGAAATTTATTGAAATTGATTATTTATTAATTTGATATATTCATTAATTGCATTTTTTTTTAAAAAATGAGAGGTAAAGGTGATGCATGTCGATAAATTTATTGTACATTGGAATTTAGGTGTTTTTATTTAGCATCTACATGGAAATTCTACGTTATTGATAACATGTTACTGTGCGCCATCAAGAGAAGTTTGTATTCGTAATATTAACTACAATTTAATTATCAACACCAGTGAGGTAAGATTTTATCCATCGACAACTTGGCTTCTGAGCAACTAGGGGCTACATTGACCTATCTTTGATTAACATTTTTTTCAGCTAAGAAATGTGCTGTGCAGCTTGTGATTCATTTCTCACAAGCGGTTTTCCTACAGTTTTTGAAAAATAAAAAGAAGATAGTTAAAAATCAAGAATCGCTTACATTGGAATTATTGTCCATGACCCAAGTTATAAAGTTCATGTAAATTATTACATTTTTCAACAATTTCAGAAAGTTTTTGTTGAGCCATCATAAATAATTTTTCGTTTTGTAAAATCAATACCATAAATACCATGAAGCATGAGGAGTTCGGGGTAATTTTGAATAATGAACGGGAATTAAAATTTGTTTTATATCATGACCTTGTTCAAACAAGATGAAGCTACACCTCATTCAGAAAAAGAGTCAATGGCTATCCTAAAAATAATTACGGTGACGTGTTGTGACTGCCTCGATCTCCAGATTCAAACGCTTGCAATTTCTTCTTATTTGACAATTTATTTGCAGAAAAAGTTTACGTAAAAAACTGAACATCTTACCGAAATTAAAATGCAACATCTCTGAAGTTGAGAGTATAACTCTAGGGGTCTTGAGTAAAGTAATGGACAGTGTCATTGAAAGTGTACATGTAAGTTAGAACAATAATGGTGGTCATTTAAATGATATTGTATAAGAATTTACCATATAAATAAGACCCCTAACACCCCCGTTTACGTTTAAGTTATCTCCAGCCCTTCAAACTTCATAGTTTCTTGCTATTAATTTTCTAAAAGGGCAAGTTACACCTGGGTCACCCTTTAAATGCACAGATACCTAGAGCAAAACTTCCTCATGTTGGTGAAGACGTGAATAGCTCATTTCGGCAGGGACTGAAGGCAAAATTGCTCTCATGCAAAAAAGTCAATGTTTCATCAGCGTTTATTATTGGCTCTATTATTTGCGAAGAGCTATTGATGACGCTGATCTATTGCGGATGGTTCTGGTATGCAAGAATTGCGTCTAATGGAAGATTCTCAAATGCTCGATTTTTTTTAGTGTGGCTATCAACGGAATATAAAATAGGAATATGATTTGAACCACTATCTTCATTTTTATTCACATTATGGGTTTTATATTGCTAAATTAAATGACGATATTCCTGGGCATAGCTTCGATTGCAATGCTAAAGCACTCGCATCGTTAAAAACGGTGATGTTGCTTCAAACTAGCACTACAATTCAATCGTAAAACAGTTTTTGAAACAACAACCCAAGTGCAATTTACATCCGATTCTTCCACTTGTGCGACAGTATAAATTGTAAATGACGTCCACTGTCTACGGATAAATTTAGCTATTGCAATGCAAAAATGGAAGTTGGCACCCGGCCTGTGAAGGTCAGGCTCACATCGCATGACTGGGCGCTGGGTGATAAGCCGACCAATCTAGAAAGCAAACACGCAAGCCGGTAACACAAGAAGAAAGCAAACAAGGAACAAGTAAGCGAGAAAGCTACCAAACAGGAAAATAGGCCAAGCCAATCAAGCAAGCTCATGAGCAAACAAGAAAGCAAGCAAGCAAAAAATCAAAGAAGCAAAAACCAAGTGTGCAAGAAAGTAAACAGGCAACCCAGCAAGTAAACAAGAAAGTAAGAAAGAAAACAAACAAAAACAGTACGCAAGAAAACAATCAGGCAAGAAAGCATTCAAGCGCGTAAACACGCAATAAAGCAACACTCCGCATAATCATACCAAGAGACATTACTCGCCCATAGCTCGGCATAACGAGATCAATTTAGCACCTCCAGAACCAGTCTGCCACCCATTGAGTTCTGTAACTAAATCACCACGTCTTCGTTTAGAAACTTTTTTTGTGGCAGATTGCCGCTTCACTGATCCCGGAAATGGGATTATGTTCAAAAACAGTTTGCCAAGCATCATTAGTGAGTTGTCATGCATGTAAGAGCTGAAGGATTCTCTTATTAACATTTTTCAATAATGTGCTTTCATTTAACCCGTGGGTGCCAGACGATGAATTGCTTCTCACAGCTCTTCGGTAACGGACAATGAGGCCAGTAACGGGCTCTCATTCATCACGTGACCAGTAACGGGCTCTCATTCATCACGTGGCCAGTAACGGGCTCTCATTCATCACGTGGCTAGTAACGGTTCTCATTCATAACGGGCTTGCGTTACCACGCGGCAGGTGATGGGCACGTCGTGCTACCACAACGCGACGACGTGCTTCGCGTCCGCGGCGCGCAGCGCGGTGGTGAGCGTCGACCTGCAGCAGCTGCTGCCCGTGAGGCGCGTCGTGCTCACCGCTCCTGCGGCCGCCATGCTGGCGTCCTTCCGCGGCAAGGTCGTGCGTGTGAGTATGCCCGTGCGTGGCGGGAGGGTGCACGTGTGTGTGAGTGTACGCGTGCGTGTCGTGATGGTGCACGTGCGTGTGTCGTTGGTGTGGACGTGAGTGTGAGGGTAGTGTTTGCTTCTTGAGACTTTTTGTTTGTTTAAAGTTAGTTCATGACATTCTCTTTCAGCATTAGCAATGAGCATTAGCAATTAGCTTAAGCATTCATCATTGGCATCAACCATTAGGAATCAGCATCAGTATTTAGCATCACGGCATAAAACATTAGCAACCACCAATATCATCCACTATTTTCATTCAGCCCTAGGTTTCAGGTTTAGCAACCATCGTTACAACCCATGCATGATCAGGTGGGTATCAGCATAAGTATTCAGAATTACGAGCGTTGACTTAGACACGAAATTAGCCACTTTACATATCGCCATGGCAGAGATATCCTCGTTCCTACCAAATTATAATTGTACTATAATTATAATATATAACTCCCAAGTCAGGTTTCCGTTCATGATTACGATGTTAGGTTCCCATGCGTGATTTTGTCGTCGAGTAAAATTAACGTTATCTATCATGTTTACATTGACTATTTAATGACACGGGGCTCAACTTTTTCTTTAAGAGACATGTTGGGAAGAGAAATTCAGGACTTCATTTTGTTCTTTTCAGCTACGACATTCACTGTGCAGTTCTAAGCACGGTTCATTATTTATTTTCCTGGACTCAGTGAAGTCTCTCCTAATCGTCAAAAGTTATGATGGATCCAAAAAGAATTACTTACAGCAAGCTGAACCATAGTTGCGTGAGAGACAAGAAAATAAAATTCAAAATCCTTGAACAAGAAAATAAATTCTTAATCCTTAAGCATTACTCCTCTGATTGCCTGCAGGCTTCTGTGACAAACTTGTTCACTTCCGTTGATGATTGAAAAAAAAGGAAAACAGCAATCAAATCGATACAAAATGTACATTTGTAAAACTTAAAAATCATTGCACTGCTAAAATTCTGCTCAACATTCACAGCACGCCTCGGTTATTCAAACACGTGATCAAATTTGTGCCGTGGTGCCTGTTGAGGTAATCTCGTCGCTTCGGGCTCAATGGTGCGAAGTTCAACGCAATTTTTCGATCAAAGCTCATCGTTAAAATGCAATGCAATTCGCGCTGCAGCGAACGTTTCGTAAAAAAAGCAACGATTGAATAGTGACTTCTGATCCTGGGGGATCGCAGCAGAATTTCAGTCATTCAAGAGCTACAAAAAATGACGAATATTATGTGAATAATATTAAGAGAACTATTATTTTTTTACGAAAAATATTAAGAAAACACTATTATGAGAAAAATATTAAGAGAACATTGTTATATTACTAAACTTATATGAATGATATTAAAAGATCAATTTTATGTGAACAATCGAAAAGCGGGTTATAAAAGGATGAAATGAACTACTACTTTCTGAACAAGACGTGTCAGAGTTATATTTCATGAAGTATCTGTTACTTTTTCAAGGATTTCAATTTGCGTTTTTCAACCGAAGATCAAATGAATAATAGAATGGAGGGAGTGGCTTTAGGAATTCGTGGGAAGCATGTACAAAATTCCCCCTGATGATGTAAATTTCTTAAACAATTAAATGTAAATTTAGATACCTGTGGCTGATGCATGCCAGTATATTTTGCAATCTGAGCTTTAATCCAGACGAGACCGCAACGGACCTCAGTACGCAACAAGTTTGAGCGTCAGATTCCTCACCAACCCGCCACTGTTCACTTCATCTGATCTGATGTGCCTTGCAAGCGCAATTAGGCAACGTCATGTGACGTATTTGGTTGCAGTTCGGCTCAAGTTCGCGCGCTGTGCTAGTACAGGGTGGCACATTTAAGTAACGCACCCTTTTAAAAAATTCATAATAAAAAACTATGAAAGGTATAACGATAGGGTTAATTGCTTCGTATCCTGTCCTATCCTGTAGGGTTAATTTACATGTCGTATCCTGTCTACAGATACCTAGTGTATATTGCAGTAATAAATCTTTAAAATTTACCTTCAAAAGGGTGCGTTACTTATGCGCCACCCTGTATATCGTTGTTTAGCGCGCTTGAGCGTCATCACTGCCTGTGTAGGCTGCCAGTCCGGAGGGTCCCGTGGCCGTGTGGGAGCTTCTCCGACCGCCGCATTGATGGCCCAGACTGGGTGAGCGTGGAGTGTGCCCGGAGCACTGCCGTTGAATCAATTGTGAACTTTGATATTTTGGTTATCTGAGCAAGAATCTGTTAATTTTTTCCCTTCATGCCGTATTTTTGTATTGAAAACGATTCTAAGCTCAATGTGCATTTATTCAGATTTAAAATTTAGATTTACAACTATTGCCACAGTTGTAATTTAGTACGAATTGTTTTCTTTAGGCATAGAAGTGTACGCTGGATGAGAGATACCTGGAGGGAGGAGTCGGAGTGGCCTCTGGTGTGTAATAAAACTCATTAGAGCCCGTGACTTTCCTTTATCTTTCATTTTTCTGCGCAAGCATGGTCGTATTTTAAATATTGAGAAATCTAGATAAATTCCTGGCAATGATAAAGTGATCATCAGAAATTGCGGTTAGTGCAACTCAAAAGCTCAACTAATTTCTACTTCGTTTCAAGCCTCCTTTTATAGAAAAATTTCTGTCCATTTCGTGTTGCGAGTCAGTTGCAATTGTACCTTCAAGCCTTGCAATCGAAGCCATCAGTTACCAATCATTAAATTTGCAGGCGTTGATTGGCGTGAAAAGTACGCAGTTAAGAAAATACTAAGGCATCGATTTAAAAAAAAATATTTTAATGATCTACTTCTGAGATAGGGAGGATTTTTTCTCATATCGTCGGATAAAAAATATTTTAACAAGCTTTTGTGAAGGGGCAGAAAAAGTTGTTTCTGTTCCAGCACTGACCTGCTTCGTGCGTTAGCATTTTTTTAGCGCTTAGGTGCAGAGTTTTAGCTTTCGATTAGTAGATAAATAACGCTCAAGTGTTGCACAAAGGTACGTAAATAGTGTCCAAAAAGTGATGTTCCCGGACCAGGGTTCATAGACTGGCTTTTTTGCAGGTCAAAATTCTAAAATGTAATCATTTTTTTGACCGAATATGGAAATGAGCACGCGCTAAAATCGTGAAATCTGTTCATTTAAAAAATTTAATCAGAGTAGAAACATCCACTGAAATTCTCAATTTTTGCTTTTTCAAACGTAAATATTGCTGAGAAGGCAAAATTTAACATTTTTTGTTGGAAAAAAAGACCAGTTGGACAAATTTGGATACAAAAAATTATTTATCACTTTAGTCATGATTGCACCAAAGGGGAAATGCAATCAGAACGAACTTGAATGCCCCCCTACTTCTTTGTTTCAGGAAGGAAGCAGCTGTTTTGTGAGAATTGCTCATAATGACTCTTAAAGTACTGGTCGGAAATGAAGTGTTATAGCTCAAAACTCATAAATACCAATCATTTAGCTTCATAGATACAATGATATTTCGTATTACACAGAGCAGTTTCTTAAAATCATAGTTATCAGTGATGCGGAATCACAGCTACCTGCTAATTTGTGTAATATATTACAGTTACTTCGAATTACAGACACCAGTTGACTTGCATTTTGGATATTTATCCCATAAATAGTATTTTCGTGTTCTGTTGAATTACCTAATCTAGGAGAGGTTATTCATTTCTCTTAGCATTTCAAAATATTTTACATTTACAGCAGCATTTCTATTGCGTTAATATTTTCATTCGGGCTTCCATTATCTTTCCATTTCAGTTAGCGTTTCCATCAGTTTATGTTTTAATGAACATTTCCATTGTATATACACCTCTATTAGGGAATGATGCCGAGTAATTGAATGATTGGGAAAGATTGAGTGAGACAAAATCCAGGGTTGAGTAGAATCAATAAATTTGGCGTTCCTGTCACGCGTCTCTATTGCTACGAGCTGACACGTAAGATCGAACTTTGCAATTATTGGATTCTATCGCTTAGTGGACACACACGTCATTACCCACTGGAGCACGGACAAAAATATTTTGGGAAAGTTTTACTAAAAGGGGGCATTAAAAAGAGTAATTTTTTCATATGCTAGTAATTTCACGATGAATTTTTCAATCATTTAGTTATTCATTTTAAATAGCTCTTGCAGGGTTGAAAATCATTTTTTAGTATCATACATCAATCGACGGGTGTTTACTTCAAGTACAATTCTACGTGAGAGGGCGTTAAAATGAGTAATTTTCCAAACATTACTAATGGCGAATTCATTTACTTCATGGCGAATTTTTCATTTACTTAGTTATAAAAATTAAATAACTTTTGCAGGGCTGATAATGATTTTTTAAGTATTTTACTACAGTCGACGGGTGTACCTTTTTTCAAGTACAGTTCAACGTGTAAGATGCTTCAATAACTCTATGTGTCAGATCATCAAAATTAAGTCAGACAATAGGGACAAGCATCAGAGAAAATTTCAGTAACACGATTCATGAATTTGTTCATCTTAGATAAATCCACACAGAATATTTATACCTACAATCAAGCACGAATTTCTTATATTAATCTTGTATTATTATACAACGTGCCTCAAAGAAGTCGTTCTTTTATTTCGTCTCTCTATCGAGCGTTGTGTCTCGTGCTCGGCTGAGGATCAATCTTAATTAACCCCCATCAACAATTATTGCATGATCAATAGGCATTAGGAACAGCAGGAAATTATAATTAGTAGCAATGCAACAGCAACACACGTTATTGGTAATAGTTACAGGTAATACTATTATGTAGCAATTTTAATTTGCGTATTATATCGATGATATTAAGATGGACGGTAAAAGAGGAATTATGCGAGTCTGATCTTAACACTTATTGACTTGACGAACTCAGCTGCCGTAGTAGTTAAGAGCGATAGATCTTCTTGTTGAAGGTATGAAAACACGATGTTTGAGCCCGGTGTTTTTTCATTTTGGGAAAAGAAACAAGATGGCAACAGTTCCTCTCTCTTCCCATATGTTTGAAGCATGTACCAGCTAGGCAGGGGGTAATCGTCATTGCATCCTTGCGTCATTTACCATACACTTGATATTGTGGATTTTAATTACTAAAGTATCGGAGGATTTGTATAATACATATAGATTGGAATAAAACATCATGTGCCTTTTTCTACCCCAGGCTGGAACGACGGGCTCCATGCTCGACCCCAAGGTGGGCACCATACCAACACTCGGTGTCAAGGCTCACCAAGCCATCTCTTTCTCAGGTGCTGGGCGCTGTTAGTGTTGTGTTTAATCGCCACGATCAGTTGTTGTACCAAGGATTTGATGGCAAATTTATAGTTTTAGATCTGGTGTGTAGAATCAAAATGTGGTGAAAACCATTGTTATACCATGGATTTTATGGCAGATTTACAGATTTAGGTCTGGCGTGTAGAATCAAAATGTGGAGCAACAAATAGTTGTAATTCATTTTACACGTCAGCTTAATGTTTTGGCATCAGGCAATCGCGCTGAAAAATCGATTGTTGCACCAGGATTTATGTTTCAGGTTTGGGATTTTGCATTTCACAATCACACTGGAGCTCAATTATAGGACAAAACTTAGTGATTCAACTTCTTTAGGATCTTCTTTTTTCATCCGAATCGTTGGAAAATTGACCCACGAGGCACAGTAGCAATTTGGAAGTACTTCTAAAGAAAGGGTTAACATTTCCCATCACTCCTTCACGTCCTGCTGGAGTCGTTGGATGCGTATTGTAGTCATTGAATGCGTATTGCAGTCATTGAATGCATATTGTAGTCATTGAATGCATATTGTAGTCATTGAATGCATATTGTAGTCATTGAATGCATATTGTAGTCATTGAATGCGTATTGTAGTCATTGAATGCATATTGTAGTCATTGAATGCTTATTGTAGTCATTGAATGCATATTGTAGTTATTGAATGCATATTGTAGTCATTGAATGCATATTGTAGTCATTGAATGCATATTGTAGTCATTGAATGCATATTGTAGTCATTGAATGCATATTGTAGTCATTGAATGCTTATTGTAGTCATTGAGTGCATATTGTAGTCATTGAATGCATATTGTAGTCATTGAATGCATATTGTAGTCATTGAGTGCATATTGTAGTCATTGAATGCATATTGTAGTCAGTGAATGCTTATTGTAGTCATTGAATGCATATTGTAGTCATTGAATGCATATTGTAGTCATTGAATGCGTATTGTAGTCATTGAATGCATATTGTAGTCATTGAATGCATATTGTAGTCATTGAATGCGTATTGTAGTCATTGAATGCATATTGTAGTCATTGAATGCGTATTGTAGTCATTGAATGCATATTGTAGTCATTGGATGCTTATTGTAGTCATTGAATGCATATTGTAGTCATTGAATGCTTGTTGTAGTCATTGAATGCATATTGTAGTCATTGAATGCTTATTGTAGTCATTGAGTGCATATTGTAGTCATTGAATGCATATTGTAGTCATTGAATTCGTATTGTAGTCGTTGAATGCGTGTTGTAGTCGTTGAATTCGTTTTGTAGTCGTTGAATGCGTGTTGTAGTCGTTGAATGTGTGTTGTAGTCGTTGAATGCGTGTTGTAGTCGTTGAATGCGTGTTGTAGTCGTTGAATGCGCGTTTCAGTCGTTGAATGCGTGTTGTAGTCGTTGAATGTGTGTTGTAGTCGTTGAATGCGTGTTGTAGTCGTTGAATGCGTGTTGTAGTCGTTGAATGTGTGTTTTAGTCGTTGAATGCGCGTTTCAGTCCTTGAATACGTGTTGTAGTCGTTGAATGCGTGTTGTAGTCGTTGAATGCGCGTTTCAGTCGTTGAATGCGTGTTGTAGTCGTTAAATGCGTGTTGTAGTCGTTGAATGCGTGTTGTAGTAGTTGAATGCGTGTTTTAGTCGTTGAATGTGTGTTGTAGTCGTTGAATGCGCGTTTCAGTCGTTGAATGCATGTTGTAGTCGTTGAATGTGTGGTGTAGTCATTGGATGGGTTTCCCAAATGGTTCGAGTAATTTTTAATACGGCGCGATGAAATCAAACATCTTTATTAAAAATACAAATGGGTTATGTTATGCATAAACTTCCAGGATTGGAGCTTACATATAATAGATGACTTACGATCAATTTGTGTGTCTTTAATGTTGTTCTTTTGCCCCTCATTTTGGAGACCTACAGCAGTAGATTTTTTGAAATTTAAGAACATTTCGTTCGTAAGCTTCCGTTTCGAACTTCTTAAACATTTCGTTTGAATTTGAAACATTTCCAGACTAATTAAATTATGCTATGTAGTACGTATGCAATAATTATACTCGCAAGATCCTAAAAAACTCACCATTAATAAGCTTCTCTTTACAAATTTGGACCCGCAGCCCCACAAATATAGAGCAAATTAGGAGATGTTGCTCGTAAGGAGTAGAATTTATGAACCCTAGAAGTTACGACTTAATTAGCATAACATGTCTTCGTGTACCCCGTGTTCAGATGCACAGTACATCACGCTTACACGTTTTCAAGCTGCAACTTCATGGATCATTCCTACAGGATATGGTGCTAGAATTTACAACATAAAATAATATATCTTCGTGCACTGCGTGTCCAGATGAACAGTGCATCAAGGGTATACGTTTTTAAAGGCCGCAACTACGTATATCATTTCAATGATATTCGAAACTCGACTCATTTAACAGCTGTGATAGCTAGAAGCAGGACGGGAATACATGTGAATACTGAAGCAGTGTACAGACTTGCAGTATTGGTACTCGTTAATTCAGGGAAGTGGCGTTACTAGCCAGAAAGAACGACCATAGCAGACAGTTATGGATCGTAACTACTTGTCTCGTTATCGCATTGATGTCAATGTGATCTATTTAATCAAGATTCCACTTCTAAAATTAGTTACTGTGTTGAAGAAATCTGTACTTAGTACGGTTAGTTCAAGTCTATTCTAACGTCCTTCGGGAAAACTATAAAAATTGATTGATAAAAACCAGGAAAATTACTGACAAAAAACTCTGACAATAATTTATTGACCAAAAGCTAGGACAATTGATTGAGAAAAAACTAGGACAATTCTATAGACAATTGATGTTTTCTTCCAAACGTCGTTATTAGAACCTAGTGAGATATGCATTATATACGCAATAATTTGTGGACATTAGTGAGCATAATTACTTCAACACCGGGTCTGCAAACTTTTAATCATACTTGACCTGCAGCTGCGGCGTGGTGCTGTGTTTCTTCGCCAATCCCCTCATCCCGAAGTCCACAGAATGTCAGTCCAGCTTTGTTACAAATCTATGTACCGGCATTCGAGCCTCACTAGAATGCCAAGATAATTATGAATTAAGTTGGAACGTACAAGTTTCAAAGACTTCAAAGCAAACCAAAAATTAAAAACAAAATTTAAAAATCGTAAAATAAATCAAACTATGTATGAACAACATATTAAATAAAATTTCAATCAAATATTAATGCGCAAAAAGCTTTAATTCTTTAAGTTTACAGTTTTGGTAGAGAAATTGTAAGCTTTGTGTTGTGTGCAGTGTCGGGCAGCGTGCGCTACGTCAGGGTCGCTGACGAGAAGGAAGATCTGACGGGAGTCGCGCTCTGTAAGGTGCAGGCCTTCCTCTGAGCACTTCGGGCAATTGTCCGGGTAATTTTGGTGCGGCCCTTCCTCTGAACACTTCGGGCAATTGTCCGGGTAGTTTTGGTGCGGCCCTTCCTCTGAACACTTCGGACAATTGTCCGGGTAATTTTGGTGCAGGCCTTCCTCTGAACACTTCGGGCAATTGTCCGTGTAATTCTGGTGTGGGAGTTTTTCTGTGGACATCGGGCAATTGTCCGGGTAGTTTTGTGCAAGGTGCTGGCGTCTCTCTGGAGAAATTGGTCAATTGTCTTGGGTTATTTAAGGTGTATTTGTCCAATTTTATTTCCTGTCACTGGACCATTTGAAAATATCACTTTTATCAGCCCAAGTAACCCAACCAGACATGGCATGGTTATTTTATGAACTAAAATATCCTAACTTAATCTGACATTTTGTACGCCAATTCATTTCTTCACAATCGGAATTACACTTAGAAAATTCGATAATATCTGTAATTTTCTTACATGACAAAACTTATAAATCAAACCTCCTTATAGATTATTATGTGGATTGCTACCATTGCTTTCATTTCCTTACTTCTCAAAACTTCTTTGGAAGTGCCAGTGTTTGATTCACTTCCAAAATTATACAGAATTTTCTGAGTTTTATACCTTCTTAACTCACACGCAATATGTATCGACAAATAAACAACTATGCAAGTGTATTGGCTATGTTCTAACTTCTGTACATCAATATTATCTGTGTTACAAATACGCACACGTCAGTTTTATCAGTGTTACGTGCACACGTACATCAGTGTTATCAGTGTTACGTGCACACGTACATCAGTGTGCACGCATGCATACATCAGTGTTTTCAGTGTTAGATGTGTTCACATCGCTAAAATTTGTTCTCCCATGGGAAGCACTAAAACGGTTTTTGTTCATTCAAACGAAATTCAGAAGCTGTTTTGATGCACCTGTATTTCAGAGAATTTCGAAATTCTGAAAAAAACTTGACTTTTTATTGGCGGAGTGATTTAATATAGAGGACAGGTGTACTGTAGGTGCTTCCGAGGCTTAATTAATACCTACCGCAAATTCTTTCTTGAATTCTTTTTCTTTAATACCCTAACTAATACCTTCCGTAACTGTTTTTTATTTCATCACCGTTAAAGTACGTCATATCTCTCGAAAGCTACTCAATGTTCCAGACAAAAGTTTTTGTGGATGTTTTTGCACACGCAACAACGATTGGAATTTTGCTTCCATTATTTTTTATTTTTAGCCAGTAACTATGAGAACGACATACAGGCATGTACTGACAGCAACAAATACATTAAACTGTTAAGTGTGTTTCAACAGAAATACATTTAGGGACTCTCAACATTAGCTGATACATGTCTAGGTTACTGTAAACTGAGTGGTAATTAAACCTGTGATGTGTTCTCTAATTAAAATGTATCCAGAATACTGGTAACTGTGTGCTAATTAAAATCTATCTAGGATGCTGTCACTTGCGTAACTTTGAAATGTATTTAGAATACTGTAAGCTGTGTGCTAATGGAAATGTATCCAGAATATTGTCAACGGTGTGCTAATTAAAATGGACCCTGGATACTGTCAATTGCGTGTGATTAAGAATATATTCAAAACACGGTCGATTTTATACTAATGGAAATTTATCCAGTATATTGTCAACTCTGTGTTAAGTAAAATATCTACGGGATACAATTGACCGTGTATTTATTATAATTTCTCCAGAATACCGTTAATTATGTGCTAATTAAAGTGTCTCCAAGATACTGTCAGCCGTGTGCTAAATAAAGTGTCTCTTGATTCTTTCAACTGTGTGCTGAATTAAATACATCCAGCATACCATGCTGGCACTGGATTGCAGTGGTCATGTTTCATTCTTTTGCGTTGTGTTCTACACGCGGGGATCAATAATTGAGCAACCGAAAACTTGATTTAAAGTTGAAAACTGATTTAAAGTTTTTGATTTAAATTGTAAAATTCAAGTACCAGTTATTTGGCAGTGTAGAGGTGTGTCCCCCTGCATAAATTTGTAACTCTTATAAATGATTCATTAATATTTTATAACGTCAGGGAATTCGGGCTTTAAGATCCTCCACGTACTTTCTCAAACATGTTCGTTCTTCAAATTAACGTACGAGTTTCTGAAATTCATTGCAGTTCCGTGCGGATGCGATTGAAATCATAGTAGGTTTCTATGGAGTAAATGATGAACGTGTTTGAAAATGCGATAATCTTTCAGATGTAAAATGAAATATTTCAACATTGAATGTTCTACGCAATTGCTGCGAGGTACTAGATTGAGTTTTACTTTTGCTAATATGAGTACGAACATACAAATAAAGCATATATGGGTTATACATGTTTCATGTACACAAGTTTTATGGCTCTATTTCATCCACACACAAGTTCTATGTATCTCTCAGAAAAAATTCACAAATAGTTTAGATGCACGATCTGAAATAATAAGTTGAATATTATCTCACTCACTGGTAATGCCTTTGAAAAAATTTTCTCCATATATTTTATTTTTATAAGCTAAGTGATATTCACGGACTTCAAAGCACTCAGGTTGCCTATGCATTAAAATGCTGCGTGCACTTTGAAAATTCTTGCATTTTACTGAACGCTGCTTCTGTGTTTTAAATCGATGACTTAGCGTGAGCTTCTGTTTCAAATCGATGACTTAGGGCGAATTTAGTACAAGTACATGGCGTGATGAGGAGCTGGGCATTGCACATGGTTGAATTACGCCGTTGTGTTTAATGATCAATCCCGTCTGATCAGCCGTGTCCGACCACCATGCTCATCAAGCCATGTCTAATGGACCATGACTACTGAATCAGGCTTCACCAACCCTCTTTTAGCGTGTCGACTCAATATATTTTGCAAATCATGTTTAAATAACCATGTCTACGGAACCTTGGTACGCAACCATCAATAAATAACCATGTCTACGGAACCTTGGTGCGCAACCTTCAATGAAGAACCATGACAGCTCAGCGGAATTTCGATAACCATTTCTAAATAACTAGTATATCCTCAGACAATTTTTCGCCATGTTTATTTAACCGAAAACTGAGTTTTTTTTACCATGTCTACTTAACCACAACCAAGATTTGCCACCATGCCTAAAACCGTATCTATGCCCACAATATTTTACTAACAATATCTTAATAACTATTTTTCCCCGTTCAAAGCAAGTTATGTATGAGTGACCAATTCTAAAAAGTAACTTTCCTCATGCATATAAACTCAATAATTCTGCAAACATTTTTTTGTTCTTGAAGAAAAACTCTTCACATGTGGGCAGACTACATCAAAGTTTGACATGTATGCAAATTTTAAAATGCCTTATTCAGATAGATAACACAAAATGAAATAAAATTCCTGTGAATTTGGCGAATAGTTCCGAATTCCCTATATACTATGACGATTTAATTCCCTTGGAATGTCATTAAAGCGTTGTAGGAAATGTCAAAAAGCAGTTGAAGACTATTCACAAGAATTTTGTGCAACTAACTTTATCGAACTGAATATAAAGTTTACCATGCTCAATATTGTCATATGATCTTTCCAGAATTTACCATGTGTATTCTACGCCGAGTCAATTTTCTCAAAATAAATGCACGTCAGAGTGAAATCGCTTGAGGAAGTGATACAAAAATTAGAATAATTTCCCCTTCTATGCATCATTTACAATGGGAATGAAAAACTTTCATTTGTACAGAATACAAGACAGCGGAGTGTCTTTTATTTGGAATAAATGGCCCAATAGCAAATATCACGGGCGTGTTGTACGGGACACATGGAAGACAACCGTAATTTAGTTCTTAGTATTCTGCTGACTTAATATTTTGCTTTGATTTATGTAACCTGATTTGTTTGGCTGAATTAATCATACGTTAAGTACGGTCCTTCAGTCACACATGAGGTGGCTTGTATCGAATAATTCTCCACATTTTATCACCACAATTACACCCTCGCTGTCATTAACTTTCTTAAGTTTGAGCTATAATTTAGTTGTTGAAAACACGTGAATGCGGATTGGGGACCAAGAGATCAAACTGGCAAAACTAGCAAGTAACCAGCACACTATTGCAGAGCTTTAATTAAACTTTATAAGATAAGAATAGTTTTAAAAATGCGCCATAATAAAATGAAATAGAAGTTAACACAGATAGCGCTTTATTAAAGGAAATAGAACTAGTGTAATTTTCCAAAGATATTTTAACGGAGGAATGAGAAAGAAATATTTTGTATGGACTATGGGAAATGCACATGCTCACAAGGTGTGTCCCCCATAGAAAGTGGAAGTTAGGAAGGGAAAGAAAATAAAGCCAAAAAAGTAACAGCGAAATTGGTGGGAGAACTGAAAGAAGCAAAGTGTATGGACATCACTCGGTATAGATATGTAGTTACTAACTTTAATTGGAGTGAGGACACTGACTGTCACTCACTCAGCACCGTTAAAATAATGCATGTCCTGTAGTGGACTTTGGAACATTTCGTGAAGTGCAACGCAAGAAGAAAAGATTTTCTTGCCATTACATTTCTAATTAAAACCTCATTTTAAAGCGCGATTACTGGAATACTTACTACCGTAGATGGGATAAAAATGATCACTGCAATTTTGTACATTGTTCCAGCACGTTATAATAAATGAACGAGACTCTATTTCAATGCCCATTTCACATGTTGGAAAATTTGCAAGAAAATTTTTGTTTAAATATATTCATGCATATATTTAATGCATACGCAAGCAATCAATCTGTGAGTTGTGACATATTTAAAAGGAAACAAATAAAACAAACAGTTTTTCTTCTTGATAGATTATTTTGGCGGCATGAAAAGAATATGAATTGAAGTCTTATTATACTTGACTCAAAATATGGTGCACCAATAGCGCATATTATCTCAATGGTGCATCCATAGCGCATGATAATGTTTCAACAGTATGTCATCAGTGCATAATAGTTTTTCTAAATTGAATATTTTAACTTCATTAGTACTCATGGCAAGAGTCACGTGCATGTTCGGGATTTATGGTCATTTGTTACAGAGTTAATTAATTTATTTACAACACATTTGACATTAATGGTTAATTTCTCATCAATGCTCGGATAGCCTACGAAAATTCACGATCATTTCGTTACCTAATTTTCAATTCCTGAGCTCCTAAATTTCAAAAATACATTTTTGTTTTACAACAAATAGGTAGGATGTTAAGTATTACTGTAAACACTTTTTAGAAGAAACATACACAATCCTGCATTCACTATTACGCTCTCAAATTTTAGAGCAAATGCTGTTTAGCAAAATTTTTTCAAAAATTCAATGTCAATGTGAGCATTAAAAAACCTAATTGAAGCTAAGTCCCATTATCCATGGCGTAGAGCTGATATCAGCCCACAGCTTCCGGCTCTCATTTTAACACTGAAATCAACATTAGCATATTATTTATATGTTTACGACATGTTCAACAAGATGATGATTTTCATCCCACACAAACTCGTGCTCCATCAAACACAAATTCGGGATCAATCAAGCGTAAAATCTGCACCGAACACAAACCCCTGCTTCAATAAAGCCTAATTCATGTTCATCAAATGGTAGTTTCATCAAACATCAACCCCCTGAGCCCGCAGAAGCCGCTTGATGTGGTCAGGGATGCCCCCGAAGTCGCGATGACGGTGCACTTTTGCCTGCACCCTCGCCAGCCCCACACGCCGGCCGGAGTTTAGGCTGCGTTCTGGGGCACAATCTTCACTTAAACATCATATATATATATTCCCATATACATGTGTATACTGAATATATGCATATGAATGTACATGTGTATACTGTATATCTGTATACGTATATCTGTATATGTATTTACGTGTGTATACTATATATATGTATATGTATATACATGTGTATACTGTATATATGTATTTGTATATACATGTGTATATATATGCAGTATGTATAATATTAGGGAAAATTTAACACAAATACAGCATAGCCTACAATGAGTACTTAATAACACCACACGTATAACCTAATAATAATGAGTTCTTGTTCCATTGTTCACTCATAAATCCCAATATTGAAGGTTTAAATTACTGCGCGAGTGTTTCTCACAACAACGAGGACGTAACTTATACTAAACTGTTTATACGAACGTTACACTGTCAGGTGTGTATTGTACTGCCGATTTACACAAATCTGTGTTTGCTTTGTTCATGTCAGTGCTGCTACTCTCTAACATTATAAGATCAAGCTCAAAAAATTAACAAGTAAAAAAAATTCGAATACATGTACATAATTGTTGAATTTTTACAAGTTGAGTCAATTTCGATATGCACAGCGAAAATGCTCTGATTTTTTTTTTTGACGTAAAACACTGACGACTGAATCTTAGGAAATATTTGCTGCACCTGAACGTATACTATATTTTTTCAGGAAACATAACCTAAGGAAAGTACAAAGGAATACGTTGAACATGTAGAAGCCTCGGAAAATATATTATAAAATATACGGGATTCAAAATTGTAGAAAGCATGGGGAGTATTTAACAAGATTGGGAATATCGGATTGTAGATCAAGCTAGAGTATGTGAGGTACAAAAACTGCTCTATGTGTGAGATATAAAGCAGCATCTTACGTGTGCGTAAAATGCAAAATAACGTTGAATGAGGTCATTGATATCGAAATAGACGATTTAATTGATTCTCTCATTAATTTAATTTTTAGTAACCTAATAATTGGGTAATCACAATTATTGTTCTTGTCATTAATAACGTAGAACATTTAACATCATTTTCAACAACCTTATAATTGTGTGATGTACAACAGCACGTTTCGCTCGGAGCGACTTAGTAATTAGTAATGGATAAAATCCAACACAATAGAGTAACACAAAACAACGCAGAGTAAGATGAAACTACACAGAATAATACAAAACCACAGAGAGTTGTATTGAGAACAACAGAGAGTTGTATTGAGAACAACAGAGAGTTGTATTGAGAACAACAGAGAACTTCATAGACTATTATAAAAGAGCATAGATAAAAATATAAGAGCGCAGAGTAATATAAAAAAGCATAGAGTATCACACTAGAGGGTAGAGTGTGGGACACGATTTAGACCAAGTAAATCTCACTGGATCGCCGGATCTCGTTGTCGCGCTCGTCCGCGCAGTAGGACTCGCCGTACGGGCCGCTCTGGAGGCAGCTCAGACCGCCCCCACACTCTCCGTATACGTTCCACGGGCCCCCGCACGGCTCTCCTTCCCCCTGGGCACCAGTTGGGGTACATGAAATAGCTTTCTTCTATGTTCCTTATCGATTTGGGGAGAATTAATGTTCTTTCTACGAAAAATTTAGGTTATTTTGGGGAAGAATTTATGTTCTTTCTGGAAGAATAAAATTTTCTCAGGGAAGAATTGTTGACGCTCATCCGGTGATTTTTCTGCGTGGGGAAGATTTGTGGAATATAAAATATTTTTATTCTATGTTCCTTGTTTGTACGACATGAATAAATGTTCTCTTTGGGAAATATTTGTGTTCTTGTTGAGGATAATCTATGATGGAAAGAATTAAATTTTATTTGGAGAGAGTTATTGACCCTCATAAGGTTCTTTTTCCTGCTGGGGAGTGTCTTGTATTCCACATGTTTCCCTCTTACATCCCCATTTTGTCTGGTATACTTCATGTTTATTTTCTCTCAGGGAGCATAATATCCCACAACACAGTTCTCCCTCTTAGGGACAATATTATTGAGGTAAATCACAAATTTCATTTCCATGGTCAGCTTCTGTCTGGGAAGAAGACAGAATGGTCTCTTTCTCAAAGGAGAAGAGTTGAGGTAAATTTCGAATTTAATTTCTATTTGGCGAGAACTATTGGTCTCACAAATAAGCTTCCATTTTGGTTGGGGAGGACAAATGAGTTGTGTAATTCGTGTTTTCCCCTTTATCTCGAGGAAAATTATACTATTCTCTACCTGGGGAGTAGTAATCGACTAACCACACTCCATGGGACAAAGTTATGAGAAAATTCAACACAAACCAAAGTACTAAATCTTTAGAATCATTTTTTTATTTATGTAAAAATTTTGATTTGTTTAAGACATCCAATTGGCTATATTTGCTGCACACCTCGCAGCACCCACACACCCCAGACTGGGTGCCCCACTCACCGGTCTGCACACCTCGAAGCACCCACACACCCCAGACTGGGTGCCCCACTCACCGGTCTGCACACCTCGCAGCACCCACACACCCCTGAATGGGTGCCCCACTCACCGGTCTGCACACCTCGAAGCACCCACACACCCCAGACTGGGTGCCCCACTCACCGGTCTGCACACCTCGCAGCACCCACACACCCCAGACTGGGTGCCCCACTTGCACCCGACAGGTTCCTCACACTGGGCCTCATAGCAGGGGAAGCACGTCAGGCCCTCAGACTCCCTGCACATGCAACAAAACACCCGTCAATGCAACAACTGTTTGTTAAACTCGCTTTAATTAATTGAATTAATTTGTTTTGAAACATTTTAATTTGTTGTTAAACTTCCTTTAATTAATTTAATTAATTTGTTATGAAACATTTTAATTTGTTATTAAACTTGCTTTAATTATTTCAGTGTTTTTATTAAACATTTTAATTTGTTGATAAACTTGCTTTAATTAATATAATTCATTTGTTATTAAGCATGTTAATTTGTTATTAGATGTACTTTAATTTAGTTAATTATTTTGTTATTAAAATTGCTTTAATTAATTTAATTCATTTGTTATTAAACATTTTATTGTGTTATAAATTGGCTTTAATACCGTGTCAAAGTAACTCTATAATGAATAACATATTTTGATCTGCCTCGTGTACCTTTCACTGTATTGCTGAGGCTAGTACACGATGATGCACGCAATTATTTATTTTCTCTCTGTGCTTATTTACGACGAAAAAAATTGCATTTAAGTTACGGAATAACTGGCCATCAAGTTGTTAACTTTTATTTATAGTACGAAATAACTAGCCTACATGTTACGTAATAATTTGTATTTACGATGTTAAATAACTCGCCTTCAAGTTATCAACTCTTACTTATAGTAGGAAATAACTAGCCTACATGCTACGTAATAATTTGTATTAACGATGTTAAATAACTCGCCTTCAAGTTATCAACTCTTACTTATAGTAGGAAATAACTAGCCTGCATGCTCCGTAATGATTTGTATTAACGATGTTAAATAACTCGCCTTCAAGTTATCAACTCTTACTTATAGTAGGAAATAACTAGCCTGCATGTTACGTAATAATTTGTATTTACGATGTTAAATAACTCGCCTTCAAGTTATCAACTCTTACTTATAGTAGGAAATAACTAGCCTACATGCTACGTAATAATTTGTATTTACGATGTTAAATAACTCGCCTTCAAGATACGTAATAACTGATATGTATTTATGATACGGAATGACCTATATCTGTATTAAAAAATATCATGTAGCTAAATCTTTAAATAACTGATATCTTCTTTCAGATTATAAAGGCATTTAGATTATAACGCAATGAGTAGCAAGTCGTACGGCATTAAATACTTGTTTTCAATGTTGCAAAATCACCGGTATATGATGCTGCAAAATAACTGTGACTAAATAAGTCGTATCTATGTTCCAAGTCGTATCTATCTTTGAATAAACAGTTCATCATCCGATGAACTATTGCATCTGGTCAATCCATGAAAAGTACCAAGTACGAAGTATCATGTACTGGAAAGTTCCAAGTTTTTACTTCTCAAAATAATTTAAACAAGAAGGTTAACAATTACAAATAAAGGAACTGAACTACATTCAAATCATGTGGTATAATAATAAGACAAATGAAGTACCAGATATTTGTAGCAGCGTCCTCCAGCATGCAAAAAGTACCAGATCTGCATTTACACAAAAATGAAATTCCAAGTATTCCCAGGTTTAAACACTACGACTGTCCGAGCTAAGAATGAAATAGTGACAAACTGTCAATAAAAAATCAAACTGATTTGATTGCGTCAATACAGAGTCAATTAATAGATTGTCGTCAATCGAGCCCACAGACGATCAATTAAATAGTCAATATTCATCATTGCCAATTATGTTGACAACTAAATTGATCGTCTATGGGCCACTTTTCGTTGCAAAATAAGAAATATCTGTATGACAAAATTGTTGGGATCTTTCATGCATCATCACCGGTATCTATGTTCCGAAATATGAGTATCTATGTTACAAAAAACTCACTTGTACTCTGCAAAAAGTAACTAAATAACTGTTATTTTCAGTACGTAATAAAAATGAACAGCAAACTATTTCATTCTTTATTTATTTCTTCCCGTCGATTCATTGAAAATCAATAACTCTTAGCTTTCGATTTGTTTTTAGAATGTTACTCTGTACAAAAAGCAGTGAGACATGAACACACGTTGCTCGTGTAGAATACCATATTCATGCTCTTACATCTCAAGTCATGGTGACCATACTCATGTATAACTGGCGTACACGCAACTCGTTGGACCCCTTCATGTTATGCTGAGATCCTAAAATACAAGTACATAAAAACTGATTTGTTCATCTTATCAACTCTCAGCGGAGTACAGTTAGTACATTTGTCCAGATGAGGTAGCTCACCATAAAAGCACCATCACTTCAAAACAAAACACTTTTAAGTCATTCACAATCAGTAAAATTATTCAAACGAACATCATGAACTTTTATTTTCGCGGAAACTCATCCCTCAAAGTGACGTCGCACAGGCTCGACGAGGGCCTCCAAAATCGCCAGATCTGACACCCTGCGATTTTTGTGCTTAAACTAGAAGAATTACGATATCTATCCAAATTTGGACAGATTTCATCGAACTATATAAAGAAGCAAAATGAACAAGCAATAAGAGCTCCACGCATATAAATAAGCGATGAAGGTCAAAGAGAAAATTCTAAAATACTTCTATAATTTAAGCCAATTATGTGAGGTAGTTTCCATCTTATTTTGACCAATGAATGACATTCAGTTTTGTCTTTCTATATCTCTAATATGCAGTTATAAGCAATTTTCTTAATGAAAACAGAAATTATAATTTACTGATTATGTAAAGATAACATGTTGTTAAAGAATTGATTAGAATGTTTGAAAACACCCTGTTTGTTTGGGAGGAAAAACATAAAGAATATATTTTGGTAGTAAATGTGAAAAGGAAGGACGCATTTTTTTCCTATTGTGAAAGAATTTCTCCTTATGGTACTAGAGAGAGCATGCGTAGAATTTTGCTTCATTTACGTGGTAGGTGCACGTATTATGTGGATGTGTGCGTATTATGTATATTTGCATTTATTATGTGGATTTCAATTTAATATGTGGATTTGTATTTACTGTGTGGATGTACACATATTATGTAGATATATTCGTATTATGGGTGTATTTGAGCAGATGAACTGAGACGCTGTTTCCCGGTGCATACGTGCGTAAGAAAGTCTAAAGCGCACATTCTAATTAAAATCGAAAGCTTTGATCCTTCAAGGGAGACGCATATAGCCACAACTGATGGCTCCAATATTGCAGAAGGCAGAGAATTGATTGGAACAGGCTGACGACCGAACAATCCACTGCTCACTTGACAAAGGAAAAAATGAGAATAACAAAGTAGGAAGCTCTATTGTAAACTCTGTGCAATTAATTTCCGTTCAAAGCATCGTATTTCAATATGTAATCACTCTAATTTTATGCGTATTTGAGAGAACAATAGTTTCTAATCCATAAAACTTGACCTGTGTGTGATAAAAAAGGATAATTGCGATCCTATGTTGAGGGTTTAAGATTGTCATTTGGTCTGCTCAGGGGACATGAGAGGCACAATTGAAACAAAGACGGAAGTACGCCAACAAAATTGAAAATGTAAATCCTACGCAACAATTTAATTTACTTTGAAAATGTACAACTTTATGAAGAAATATCGATGTAAAAGTTCTTACGTGTAATGGTAACTCATTTGCAAGTGTGGTTATGATTATAATTAATGTGGTTATGATTTTCCTTCACATGTTAAATACCAGTATTCAATTAGCCGCCGAATAAACAATTTGGAAATGAAAACCGTGATAACTACGTTGAAAATAACTGCATAGACTTCGAAATGACTGTGCAGTATGTGGTAGCAAATGCCTAATATATCACCACTTTATAAATGCGTAAATTACTTCAATTTTAGTAGAATTTTGATAGCTCACTGGTTTCACGATATTGGTCATTTTCTTTTGAGTGTGTGAAATTATTAAATAAGCGTATTTATTAGATTACATATCATGACTTTGTGAGTGATGATTTAAACGCCATATTAGCAGCAAGTGCACATGAACGCACTAAATGTAATTAACTAAACATTCAACTCATTGTAGAAGTACACAATCGAAATTGCGTCCTAACTACGCATTCAACAAACAAACTTTACTTCAAATACAGCAATGAAATTTAAAAAAAAAAGTACTACAATGGGTTCCCTAAATGTACTAAGGAAGGAATACCAGCTCTAACTTGAAATTAACAACGTCGATTTGAGAGCGAGAGGACACTTGCATGGAACAGTTCACTCACCACACGCTAACGGCAACGAGACAGAGCGTCACCCAGATGAACTTCATCTTGTCTCGAGGAGCTGCGAATTTCAAGTTTCAAAATAGAATGATTCGAATAATGGCGGTCGTTGCGGCTTATATACCCCGGCCGGTATCCGTTATACGCCGCTATCTCGCACCGCATCCTTCACTTGCGCTTGGGTGACGAGGCTTCCTAACGGTCGCATTTGAATATTCCTAGCGTACATGACCCGTGAAAAGCAGTATTCGGTAGAGTGCAACAGAGCATGAAAACCATCTAGCTAGGCTGTTGATAATTTAAAACAGAAGTGAGCTTTGAGTACGTGTAGTTTTAAAATTATATGATAAGTGTATGAATATTTTAAATTTTAGCTCAAATAAAGATATGCTTTAAAAAATAGCTGAGCGCGTCTGTGATACTGACTTTATTGTCGCTCATTTTTGTCTCTCAGATGTGAAAACACAGTAAAATTATCTTATCTCTTAATGCATGTGATTTAAATATCACATGTACACTCGTATATGCTCTTGAGGTAATAAAATCTGCGTCACAGATACGCTCATCAGGCACTTCCAGCTACGCCAGGAAAAATTTTTGATTGCTGTTGAAAAAATTCATTAATGTACGTTTATCTCTATCCTCAGGGTAGCACATAGGTAACGCGCACTTATTGAAAAATTAATTACTTATTGACTTTGATTTAGTTTAAAATTAGGTTAATTAAATTGATTTCTTATGTAGGAGGAAACTACGAATCATAAAAGTTCACGATTCTTCAAAATGATGCAGTTGAGTTTGAATTTCATTTGCAAGTTAAGTAGGTATAGAATATCGTTTAGGTGACCACCATTATTCTTCCAATTAACGCGTGCTTTTTTTAATGATACCGTTTATTACTTCACCCAAAACCTCTAGAGATATACTGCTTAATTCTTGAGAAATGCTGCCATTTCTTTCCTGTCACGCAATGGAATGAGAGTTTTATTTACACTCTAAGATTTATGAGCTTAGTATGTAATAAAATATCTGTTAGATGACCATTATCATAGCTCGAACTAACACGTGCTCTTTTAATGATACTGCTTATTGCAGAAGTTGTACTGTTACGATTTTGAGAGACGATGCGTTTTTGTCCATCAGACATAAATTATTTTGGTATTAACTCTTTCCTTCAAGTATCCCCGGCGGGGGAATTCGCAAACATTTAGATCTGGAGATCGAGGTGGCCACGACACGTCGCCGTTACGTGAAATTAATCAATGTTGAAACATATTTTTTCGTAAAGCCGTTAACTCTTTTGCTGTATGAGGTGCAGCGCCATCTTGTTGGAACCAACAATTCTCCATGTTCGTACAATAAATTTTAAGCTTTATTTAACATTTAAAACTATCCTGATTTCTCTGTGCTGCATAGTATTCTTGGAATGAATTTTCAAAAAGGGCATTATTTATTGAGCATCCTGCACATGCGTATTAAACTCTAATGTGATCTTGTTTGTTCGTATGTTTGTAAGCTTGGTTGTCAGCTATCAAGCTCAACAACTAACTTTCAGTAATAAAATAGTGCCAAAATCAACAACCTCCTTTTTATAATAATATACAGTATCAAACTCAAGAACCTCAGTAATTACACCCTGCCAAATTCAACAACTTTCGTTTAGTAATAAAAGAGGAAAAAATTGGAGCTCGTTTTAAAATTTCCAATAGAACATACCTTTCAGTACCACGTGAACGAAATTCACGCTCACGTTCGTTCAACCAATGGTACATTAGTACGTTGTATTGTGGGTACGGTCTTCTACAAATCTTGATTTTTCGGAAAATATTTCCCATGGACTTATAAGTAAGGGTTCGCAGGAATATTTTTTAATGTATGTAAACTATTGAATTTGCATCAAAAATGACATTTTCAATTAGGTACACAAACATCCTTACTGTAGGAGTGACGGGTAATGGTATATCCACAGGAGAATGCACGGTGACTATTTACATACATGGGGTCCACAAATATTCATCCACTGACCGATATATGTATATTTGATCCTGAAAATAAGTAAGAGTTAAACTGTTGTGCAGTTCCGGTATCATATATACATGTATCGGTCAGTGGATTCATTTTTTGTGAACGCTCTGTATTGTAACGCTTGTGCCAACGTGGGTCGGGCTTTACCATCGCCTGGGTTTCAAACTTTAAATAATTACACAGGTAAAAGTTACCCTATAATAATTTCATAAACAAAATTTTCCATTCTGCTCATGAAATCCGTATCATAGATTTGCGACAGTCAAACTTTATGGATCCCGCTGGGCATTTTTTTTCATCGTTTTATACCGCCATAGAATGAACAATAAAAATTATAGGTATACAGTATATCGGAGGCAAGATTTTGAAAGACTTCGCATCATTGTTTAACCAAATTAAAAAACCTAGGTAATTTTCGATAACCCTGAATTTTGTCCGTTGCCCTGGATAATCCCAGAAATAACCATGAGAAGTTAATGATCTACCAATATCAGAAGAGATCCCCTTATACCCAACAGCGCAGGTGTGGGGGCGACATTTCGTGTCGTAACAACAATGGGCTTCACCACGGCAGAGGAAATCAGATAAAGTTAAACCAGTCTTTTTTACGTCGACCACTTGGCAATGCTGACGTCATAGCAACGGGTGCTGACGTCATAGCAACGGACCAATAGTAGCGCTCATATTACATCTGACAACACTGCTAGCTTCAAATCTGGCACCACTATTTGCCTAACGACATGTCGCTATGGTGACGTCATAAAGTTTGTTTGAAATGAGGCCGTTCACATTGGCTAGCCGTACAAGAGGAGGTGAATATTCCCCCATAGAGATGACTGCCTTGTTTCCTCTACCCTGGGGATCGCTCTGGCCACACGAGTACCAATAACTCCAGAGTACCAATAACTGTACCAATAACTGCGAGTACCAATAACTGTACCAATAACTATCACGAGTACCAATAACTGCGTAGTTTTGTAATCAGGTAGGGATACGATCCTTTGTACAAAACAAGCGCCCAAAAGTGAATGTGCTGCGAAAAATATGTATATCTGAGTAATATTAGTGGATACTAAGCATTGATGTGTGCAATTACCTTGTTAATGATTTTTCAATTTCCTGAACATTTTGGTAGATCTTACAGCTGATGATGGGTCAAGGCCCGAAACGTTCATTTTATCATCGTGTACGGACAGTTTTTAAAAATGTGAAAGGTTAATGATTTTTGCCTTTAACATTTCTTTGTATTAATTATTGTTTTGTGTCTCTTTTTAATCTTTACATTTAAATTAGGTTTAATGATAGGTAAGTTACAGAAGAAAAATTGTAAAGCGGCATTCGCTTAAACAGTACGGGTGGGTGAATTTTTAGTTTCTCTTCCTCTCAGTCGATTTTTTAAAGTCCCATTTTAAGGAAAATTTTAAAATTATCGCCTACTTCTCCTTTGGCACCTTGCGTTCACAAGATTGTGTTTTTATCCAGAGTCTCAAAAATATCATGAAGTAATAAAAATAATAATCATATACTCGACGATCACTAAGCGATCATTTCAGCTTTGTGCCACTTTGCACATTTCACTTTTTTTATAATAGCTTTCATTCTTTTTCGCACATTCGTGAAATTTTGGAGGTTCATAAGTTTTAAACTTATAATTGTTTTTTTCCGTTTCTGGTCACAAGGTTTTAAGACGAGTGATGCGGTCACTCGAAAGCAATACATTTATTAATTAAAGCTTTAATGAAAACAAGTTATTCTCAGCGACCAATATGATACGCTTTAACAGCCCACATGATGTGCTAAATCTTAAAACTACGTTTTCAGGCAATTGAATTTATTCGTGCAATTGAGCATCAGAGAGGTTTTCAGTTAGAATAGGTTAGGTTGAGCTAAATTAGGTTTAGATAAGATGGGTTGATATAAATTTCAAAGACGCGTTATTATGTTACGTCTTTATAATACGAAGCAATTAGTAGATACTAATTGCTTCGAAAAATATGTATATCTGAGCCATATTAGTGGATACTGAGCATTGATGTGTGCAATTAGTAGATTAAACTCGTTGCTTGCGATCCACTCGTTACGATATGTATCTATGTTTCGATAGTTTCTGTGATATATCTTTTTACTTGCGACCAGGTTTTTGGGTCACTGTATACTTCATTAAAAATTCATTAGGTATGGATAGGAGTTCCACTACACCGCGATGTTCCATGTACTGTACATGCCAGAAAGGCTGGAGTGAATGGCTCGTGTAATTGAAAATTACACTCATTAAATTCTTCTAACGTATTCGAAACAGGCGGTGCCATCACTTTTTGATTGGATTTTTAGAAGAGGTAAAACAATATGATGAAAAAGTATGTGTAAGAAATAATTCATTATATAATGCCATTAAGCAATTTTTTGGGTCATATTATTCATATAGACATAAATTATGAAATTCACTGGAAAATTTTGTTCAATTATTCAAATGCTCAATAAAATCTTTCGATGGAATTGAAAGGCATTGCCAATTTTCAGATAAAAAACAGATGTTCGAGTCAAAATCTAAAACTGAAAGACTTAGCACCGGCATCAATGCTTTTATTGAAATGTGTCTTTGAATGAACGTATCTTTCGAAATGGATCGTCGGAAATTTGATATCAGTCTGGAAAAAATACACATTATTTCGAATTGTTTTTGTAATTATCTGCAAGTAGTAGTCTTCCTCATAATTTGTATATGTTATTGATGCTGTTGATGCTGTTGATGCTGTTGATGCTGTTGATGCTGTTGATACTGTTGATACTGTTGATGCTGTTGATGCTGATGAATACGAAGATGGAGGCATTCAAGAACTTGGCCATTCACTTCAGCAGCACCGATGTGCGCTAGACTCTCCACTATGTGAAGGAACATCAAGGGTCTCATCAAGAAATTAATCGCATTATGAAGGCATGTGAACTTCCGAATGAGTCGAGGTGTTGACATCAATGGAATCATAAATAATTAAGTTTAGAAATAATTGAGGCTAACTGCAGTAAGCTGGATTTCAGCAGAGTTATTTACTCTCTATTAGTTTGTTTAGCGCAAGTCTTTTTTATTTTATTTAGCTTTTTTATTTCTTATTAATTTTTGCTTCTATTTAATCTTTTGATTCATTTTTACCGTGCAGAGAAGATGCGGAATTGAGCCCGAAATTGCGTTGGACAAGAACGACGTAAAATAATCAATAATCTGATTTTCATTTAAAACATTCTTCGAGAAAGAAAAGTGGATGACTGAAACAATTAAAATGAAGAAACGTATCTCGTTACAACTTCTTCTTTCCTTGTACCAGTTCTTTGAGTGTCTAAAACTCCAAGTTTGTTCGGTGCCTGAATTTCGTGCAGCGTTGCCGTATAACATAATAGTAACATTTCACATCGTTAATACATTTCTTGATGTGTGTCTAAGAAGTGCCTTGTAAAGCACTCAGGAGTCATTGAAGTATTAGACAGGGGCATGCATAAAACTATAAAGGATCCTACACCAAATTATAAAGGATCCCACATCTTTAAACAGGGTCCTACATCAAATTATAAAGGATCCTACACCAAATTATAAAGGATCCCACATCTTTAGACAGGGTCCTACATCAAATTGTAAAGGATCCTACACCAAATTATAAAGGATCCCACATCTTTAGACAGGGTCCTACATCAAATTATAAAGGATCCTACACCAAATTATAAAGGATCCCACATCTTTAAACAGGGTCCTACATCAAATTATAAAGGATCCTACACCAAATTATAAAGGATCCCACATCTTTAGACAGGGTCCTACATCAAATTAGAAAGGATCCTACACCAAAGAGAATCTCCCATCTGAACTTTTCCTAGCAACTAACTGCAGAATTCAAACCCTCGGCCGTTGTCAAACTCCGTACTAACGCAAGTGAAAATATTTTGCAGGCGATAAAGAAAGATTCGCAGTGCAGGCTAGCGCAACATCCGCTCTTGGCGATAGGAAATCAATGTTTTTGCTATCTTGCAGCGGCTTGTTGAACTCAACGAACTTAGGCAAGTTTTGAAGGGAAAAATCACTCACTTCAACAACCTCCAGCCTCTCTCTAGGGTCGTATTAACGGTGGTTCCTGTCTGTCTGTAAGGATGAATTAAGAGCAACAATAGTTGCTCGATGAATTTGCTCTAGAAAATATTCAGTTTCTTAGACTAGTGACGTCAGCTATGAAAAGCAGGCTTCAAATTTCCCCCGGAAAATGATGGAGAGCAATGATTACAATAAAAATAAAGACAAAGTTGTATAGAATAAATAATGAAAAAAACTTTTAGCAGGTACAATCTCTACAAATAACAAATTGTCAGGATGCAAAGATTGCAAGTACACTAAAATTGTGGAAGCGAAGAAATGCTAACAAAATTAGTTGTTTTACTCATAAACTAAAATAATACTGAAGAAACGAGTTGCATTTTTAGTTTCTTTACAAGTAATAGCAATACTACGAAACGAACAAATAATTTAAGTACTTTAAGCTGTGAAATGCAGATTTTAAAAGAATTTACTGAAACATCTAATCATTCAGAAATGAATTAAAATTGTAAATGTTCGGCTGAGAAGATGTGAGTTAGTTTGGAGAGTTGTGAGGTAACTTGTAGGTTCTTCAAATTAATTTCTCATTTATAATTTCTTCTTTTATTAGTAACAGTCATATCATTACTTCGAAAATTTAGTAGAAACCAGTTAGGAGTTTATTATTTTTCGAGAGAAATTAATAATTGTTTATCATAATTTTTGATGACAAATAAACCATAACGCTTGCATGGAAATTCAATAAAAATTCCTATTATTATATTTAACTATTTAAACTATTTTTAAACTATTTTAGTGACATGTTTCTCTCTATTATTCTCTTATTTGTGGGGTATTTCTCCTCTCACAGCGTAACTCTCATTTTTTTTTCATCGTAATGTTTTTACTGATGGATGGCTAAAATGCATTCCCCCAAATCTAAGTGAATGAAATAATGTGAGTGAAAGGGCAAACATTAATTAAAAAACTTGATCAAACAATGACTTCAATGTCAAAACAACTTAGCAATCTGCTGAAAGTTATTTTTTATTACTTATTTTACAAAACTTTTTCTTCATTTTTATTGTAATCATTGCTCTCCATCTTTTTCCGGGGAAATTTGAAGCCTGCTTTTCATAGCTGACGTCACGAGTCTAAGAAACTGAATATTTTCTAGAGCAAATTCATTTGATCAACTATTGTTGCTCTTAATTCATCCTCACTCAGTGAGGGCAGGTGATGAGATTTTCTTTTAAGCTTCCAAATTTGAGATCCTAGTTATCATTGAAAGAAACCGGTTGTGTGAACATATTTACTAATACGACGCCACAAAAAAATCGTTGGAACATAAAAAATAGAAGTAAAATTGGTCATTCAGCGAATGGAGAAAAAAATGAGGCTATAAATAAATATCAAGGTTTGATAGCTAACAAAGTGCGTGGTTTGTATGAATTGCAAATTTACTGGAGACTTGCAGGCAAATATAAACCAGAAGGAAGTTAATAGGGTTAAAGCAAAAATACTTCAAAATGGAACTCCATCATCACATAAATAAGAAAATCTTCACATCTCTTCCGTAAAACATCACACTGCAGTGAATAAAAATTGTAAAAATAGCTATTAGGAAAACTGATTTCAGCAGAATTAATGGAAAGGTCATCATCTATTGACTATCTGGATGATATCTTAGATAATTTTGTTTCAAGTTGGTTGTTCGATGCAAATATTTAAAGACTTTATAATTCTGAGATCATTCGAAGCTGAAGCTGGAAAATCTCACCGAATCTTGTAATTCCTCCATTTTCTTTCGTACGAATATAGACTTCTCTAAAACAATTTACGTCATATTTCTACGGGATTACCAATACAGTAAAGAAGCAAAGTTCTTTTCGTTAGAAAATCAGAGGGTAATTTGGCTCTGAACCACTTCTCGAACCCTTACTGAACAGCTTCGAATGGTACGAAACCAAACCTTAAATGGTACCGCAGCACTGACACAACCAACCCTCAAGTGGTACCGCAGCACTGACACAACCAACCCTCAAGTGGTACCGCAGCACTGACACAACCAACCCTCAAGTGGTACCACAACACTGACACAACCATACCTCAACATGCAGTGCGAGAAAGCATCCCTAAAACTGTTGTGAAACGCAGGATTCAAATTTACTTTCCCTCCTGAGACATGAGCACAGCGTCATGAAGAGGTTACCAACTACGTAAATTATTTTCAGGAACTTCAGCGACAAAAGACTCTAATAGACCTCAAAAAAAAAAAAACTGGAGTCGAATGCACTAAGTAAATGAAAACTTCTTAATCAATGATAATTAAAGGATCTCTTTAATGAGTTCTGAACACTGCCGAGTTCATGTTAGTGACACGTAAATAACAGTTAAACGTTCAGGTTCATAAATGATTTTTCATTTATACCTCCAAAACGCAAGGATCGTCCAAACCAAGAAGGTATTTTTAAGGTGCAAAACAAAAGGAACTGAAAACCAAAGAAACCAAATGGGAGATCTTATCTAGACTAATTAGTATTCGAATTTACATAACATGGAAAAACAGCCGTCAATTTGAGTTGAACAAGTAGTGAAAAAATTTTTGTGTTAAATTTTATACTCTCCATGATGTCAAAATCTAAGCCCTCGTATGACAGCCCGCATTTGCAAAATTTCATCTCGAGTGATGCCACCGGAGCCTCTTTTGACAGGGAGTTTTCTAATCGATCAAATAAAAAAAATAAAAAACTATTTTGAGCTTAAAAAAATAGAGGAAAGTAAATGTAACAAATTCCTCCTTCAAAAAGATAAGCCTCAAGTATGGCCAAGCATATTCTCTAACAGTTAAAAATGCCTTGGCCTTATAGTGCACCTGAGAGCTTTACTGAGACAGTTAATTGCGGCTCGACTGAGCCAGTTAATGAAAGTTGTGAATGTTAAAAAAACAAATCTTAAAACATAAAACTAAAAACTCAAGTACCGGTGATGAAATGCTAGAAGAAAAATTATTAAAGATGGGAAAAATCATTACTCTCATGAGAGGTAATGAGTCACTTTAATTAACACTTGCAGCTTAACAACTCTTCATGGAAGTTGGGTTTGCTTATTCCCTTCTCGGTCCAATTACTCCGAGTTTCAATATTGCTGCTCCACTGAGGTATGCAAGTCAATGAGTCTACCAGAATAAATTAAAGCTTCCCAACATCACCCTCTTCTCATATCCCATTCAGCTGTACACCAATTAAGTTTAAGCCTACGATGTTATGAGTAGAAGCATGCCGTTATCCCAACAAACTACGAAATCAGGAGTAAATACAGGCTGGAAGTTTGCTGGAAGTTTTGGCTGGAAGTTTGCTTCTCTTCAGATTGATTGGGTTTTGCTAAGATGAGTGTGCCAGCTGAACCCCTGTGAGGAAGTTTATGCCTCAGTGCCCAGCAGCCCTGGCTCACAACTACAACCGTGCACAGTGCACATCGCCGTACGTCGGCATGACCTCACGGAACTTCTACATGAGAGCGGCGGAGCGCCGTGGTAGGAGCTGTCGTATAGGGTTCAACTGGCGTACCCATCTCATTCAGTAGTACGTAGTCAGGCAGTTAAATGTAGTGTTTCTGTATAAACTGCCAATTTTAAAATATTAGATTCTAGATTGACTCCAAATGGTCAGGTTCATGGAATCTTTCCATATTTAAAGGTAAAACTTTACCTAAGTAACATAGATAGCTCTTATCCACTCAGAATAGATGACTCCTTTTGTATTAAACCTGCTCAGTTTTACTATTCTTGATCGACATTTTTATAATGCTTCTCATTCACCGTCGTTTGGTCTTTTACTTCAGATAAGCAATGATTTCTTTTTACAGAACAGATGATGTAAGTTGAGTATGAAAGTTTTCGTAGTACGCAAGATTAACTTCCAAGGATCGGCTTTCAAAGTTTTATGTTCAGTAATTATGATACACTAATTAAAAATTCGGGTTCTGTTTTTGAGTTCCATTTTCTTCAGAACACCTGGTGTAGTATTTTAACAGTTACTTTCTTCATAGCATACTCCACTTCTGTGTTCACTGGTGTGTTATGATCCATTTTGCAGCGCTAATGACATAAGTGTTCCGTATTATGCAGTTCACGGCAGATTATTGGCAACTTTTGATCAGCATACGAATATAATCAGAAAATAAGACTCAGTATCTTATATCCCACAGTTGTTACACTACACTTCCATTAAGATACTGCTCGAGGTGAGTTCTGCATCTTACTGAAAGTAATTTGATAGCAGACTTTCTTCACGGTGTTACACGCATGTACGTACGACTACTTGATGTACTTTACTGCAATTACTGCGTGACGCGCATGAAACATGGCTGTGCTTCATAAGACGGAATGCTGCCCTCGGCTCAGAGAGAGACGTAGAAAATTTTGGGGCGTAAGCTTCTTCTGTAAAGCGTCGTCTCTGTTTGTCTTTGAGTACGAGCGTCTCAGCACTTCCCGCAAGATTCTTATTGTCTTAGCACTCAACCAACAGAAGTAATTCTGTACGTGTGGACATTTCAAGACTGCGTAAGTCTAATGTAAGTATGATTTTATTGTTGGTAGCTTTTCTGAATCAAGATGTTACGTACTGAGGCAAATATGTATTCATGTTTTATTTTTTATTTGTTTTACGTTAAATGACATGAATTTTTACCGTCGTGTGCGTCTCCCAGAGATCTCACAAGTTTTCTATCTCAACGTGTAATCTGCAGTAAGTTTATTAACTGCCCAAAAAAAAACATAACTTACAATGCAATTAAATTGAATAGGTGAGGTGCAGGCTCCATAATAAAGGTAGAATTTTAAAATTCTATTAGGAAACTGATTTTCTTATTTCCAATCCTCCAATCCGCATCTCTGGATATTATCATGGCGGACGTCTCACAACATCTGAAGATAAGGTGAACTCAACGGTATCTAGGCTACAACCAACAAACATTATCCTAAAAGGCAAAAGAAAACTTTCAAGCAAATGATCGCAATAGTGAGGAATCTATACTATAATAAGAGATGCGTCCGTCTGTCTGTCCGAAGCCAGCCGAAAGTGTGTGATGAGCGTGTGGTGTTCTCCCCCAGGCTGCAACACGCTCCGGGCAGACTTGGAGATATCTTTTTCGTGACAGGATAGCCCGAAGCGAGTGCCTGAG
>JACJUY010008259.1:0-38974 GCA_014220935.1 Platorchestia sp. MABIK | reverse complement strand
ATTTGATGGATAGAGTAAACGATTATTTGGGCATAGAGTAGTCCGTAGCGTTTGGAGGCATGGGGACCTAAATTGTTAGGAGATTAGCGGTCTTAAGGCCTGTCCACACTATCCAACTTTTCGACAACCACAAACGCACCAAAAAAACGAACAAAAACACAAACTTTTCTGAATTGTGTCCAGACTACGTTTTGGACGGCATGAAGTTGTCCCCAAGCAACATGTAAACGAATAAGACTGCTTATCGAGTACGCTTCTGTTAATTGATATATATTTTTGTTATAAATAATTTGCCACAGTATTTTATTTACTGAATTAGTATTGTACATGTTATGCAGTTAATTTTGGTAAATGGAATATCCATGCAGTCCTACAATTTATTGCATTCAAGTGAAAAACACATTTAAATCGATAAAATAGGAAAAAAAAGAAATAGAAACCCAGCAATTCACGAAAAAAAACACCATCCACAATACATAAACAAGATAGTGTTCGCTGTACACGAACACACTGAAATCTGGCAGTTTTCCATTTGTGTTCGTGTTTTCGGGCTGCTGAAAAATACAAGCTTCGGCCGAAAGATTGATAGTGTGGACTGGCCTGAGGTGTTCGAAAATGTTGCGGTATCATGAGTTTGAAGGTATAGCGGTCTTTAATGAATCTTATCTTTGATATTCTCAATTTTCAGTTGATCGTTTTTCTCAACGATTTCCATCTGAAGAACGCAATTATGAATGATTGTGGTGTGATGACCATTTTGAATGGATGTTTTAGAGAGGATGTTGGGTTAAATGGGTACTCTTCCTTCTACACAAAATGTGTGGAGGTATGAAATCTTTAGCACCTGTAAGCAAACTTTGTAGTCGCTGTATTCAGGTGCTCACGTTATGCAGAAACCTTCCCTCGTTGTTAAACGTTTGAAATTAAAGTGAAATAAAGTTTTTACGAATTGATCTATGGTATGATTCAAAGCCATTATAGTTTATGAATTCCATCATTAAGAAAACGAATTCCAAAGTCCACTTAGCGGGGCTTACGTACGTGAGTTGAGACCTCTAATTTAACAGGCTGACTGCGGCGTGACCCACCGGTGGTCACTGGAGGGATTTTCAAGATGTGACGTGACTCATCGGTTGTTACCAACTCAATTTTCCTTTATGCTTAATCATAGCCAAATTAAAGTGCCACCCATGTAATGATTGTCATATCCAGTATTGAATAATAAAATTGACTTTGACTTCAATGAAATTTTAAATTTCAGTTTAACCAGCAGTAGACAATGTGTTGAAATTAGCTGAGTTAGAGTAGTTAATTATTTTTTCAAACGAAAAAAGCGCACAAAATTTGCCCATTACACTTTCAACCATACGTAATAAACATCGGAAGTCACAAGTAATGTTGATTTGATAGAGGTGGTAGCTTAAAAAATTAATCTAAGAAGACGTAAGTAGTTGGTTCAAATGACAGTTCAGGCATATCTTATTGAATTCAGTCAAACATTTTTGCGCTCTGGGTGGAGTGGTGTTATTCAACGCTTTCTTACTCACGAATGTCAGGGGGAAAATACGGAAGAATTTTTCACGTACCAACCTACTTTTCATTATTACTAGATAATTTAGAATTAGAAATTTCTAAAATAAATTAGAAATGAGCTTGTAAGGAGCTCATTTCTTATATCTTATTAGGGGCATTTTTTCAACTTTCGGAACCTCATCCTAATGCTATACTCATCCGCACATGTCAGCAGTTTTTTGGGGTTTCTCTGGCGCAATGGATACAGTCCTGATTTCGAGACCCAAGTTTGATACTGATGATGATGAACGATGCTTATAAGAAATTCTGAAGGAGAGTTTGACACAGAGTGTGTCGCGAAAAAAAGAATCAAAACGGAAAGGAAAGATGGAGAGATGAATGATGCGCTTCGAGCATATAATGCCAATGTTGATAGGTGTTGGCAAGTGGTTTGTTGTGGTGAGTTCGACACACTTTTGCAAATCGGTTGACAAGGGACGTTGGTCCGATTGCACACGCAAACTTTGCGCCATCAATGCATCACTGTGCTATTCGAAGTCACTCACTACGCTGCCAGGGCGTCCCAAGCAATGATAAATATTTTTTCGTGAATCAAGGTTTGTAGTTTAATTGAGAAGAAAATTTACAATTTAGAAGAAAATTACATTTCATTTTAGAAGACAATTTACGTTACAAAATGAAATTAGCGTTGCCGTTCTACACAAAGCCTTTAGGTAATTATGCCCCGAATCTTCTTATAAATGATAACCATGTTGCATTGGTCTGAGCTTCATTAGTGATGTTAGTATATATTTATATCTATAGAAATCTATACATGAATATATATTTACTCTCGATGGCTATTTTTATAAGGGATGTAGATAGATCTTTATTTTGTGGAGATGCCCCCAGTGTCTAATGAACACACGAAAGCACATTTATCTATGACAAATGAACAGTCTATCATTCGGAAAAAAAACTGCAAAGTACTCAGTACTACGCAAACTGCTAAATTTAATACACTTGCCTTCATTAAATGTACTTCAAAACACACGTTAAGTGATGTTTGAGAGAATTTTAAATAAATTCAGCTTAATTTTCCTACACTTCTCTAAAGAATGTCAGTCATGGATTGTGGTACACTGACTGTTAAGTTAATGAAATTTTTTTCTCAAATTTAGAGTCCAATTAGCTCAATCATCTGAGACTGCTAAGACTAAAAATTTGGTGAGCTGAAGCCCACACTAACTGGACAGTCCGTCAAAAGCCATGACTTCCAATAAGCCAAATTATTCCTATTTAACTTCATGGAAAGTCAGCAGATGCGCATTTCTTCACTTGAGAGTCATATGAATACTAAATAGCCCGTACTTTTGAGCCAGAAACTAATTGCACTCACAGACCAGTGAGTTGAAATGGCTTTTATTTCATGTACATCAAAGCGTGAATGATTTTCACCGTGGCATTCAATTTTTTGGGCCTGGAATTCTGCAAATCTGTTAGAGGTCACTGGAGAAATTCAGGCATTGCAGAATTTTTTAATCAAGGGTCATGAACAACCTTCTCTAGACCATGATACCTCAGAAACTTCTTTCATGGAAATACCTCTAAAATCTCGAAAATGTTTGATTAACGGCAAATTGGGTTGACTTTGTCGCTGATCAGATATTCATAGAATACCTACAAGAGAAAAGGAGCACGGCCAAGCTACTCCAACTTCTCCGGTAAAAACGGTTTGTTCGCACGGAATATTCGCTTGTCTGTCATTATTGCAGAAACCTTGAACTTATGTGAAGAAGCTTGCTCACTTATTCGCAGTGCATTGCGGCAGGTACTTTTGAATATCATCAGTGACACCATGGGTCAGCTGAGTCGTGCGTTGCGCGTAGCAGCATCAAAGTAACAAGTTCCGCGTGATTTGGAGTTGAAATGTTCTTTGAGCAGCGCTGTGTGACTGCGAAGTCGGCAAAGTTTATGAAATACAGGCGTCAGTAGCGTGGTGTGAGAGTGGTGGCGCGGTGCAGCAGGCGAGGAGTCCGCTTTTGGCGCAGTGCTTTATTACGGTGGTCTGGCTCACCATTGCAGGAAAAGCTGCGCTCTGTAGTGCAGCCTGATCTGCTCTGCCGCGTCGTTAGTGGCCAACAATTATTATTTTTATCGCGTAAAAAATTGGGAGCGCTGTCTCTAGAGAAATGTTTTACGAGCGTACTGCAGTTCACGACAGCAGCCTCGGCTGTGAGTGGTTCTAAATTTTTGTAGCTTCATGAAAAACATCCAAACTCCAAAAATTTCAGTATTTTATTCCCTTTTACACACACACAGTACATCCGCTCCATAACTATTGCATTAGAGTATAAAATCAACCTGCACTTCCCGGCAAACTGCATGCTCAAAGTAATATTCGTAAGTTCTTGAATAACTGTCGCTACAGTAATAAACTATCACCATTTATGGCCAGCTCACAGCCCTTATGCAATGAAAAAAATCTCAGGCCATTGGTCAATGCTTTGGTAAGAGGCAAACTGAATAAACCCTACGTTGTTAGAAGTAGATAAGAGCACTCGAAAATATTTTCTCACGATATACTATGAAAAATAGGACTCTCGCCATAAAAATCTAGTGTTCGATAAATTTAGATTTAGAATTAAATATATTGACGAACAAGATTTTGAAAACATTTTCAATACTCTGATAGAATATAAAAATTCAGAGAGCATTCCGTTACGATACGCAGAAAATATGCAACTCCAGGTTAGAATTTTCACAAACGAAGTTTAAGCTATGACAAATAAAACCTAAATGGTCGTGAAAGAAATTGTCCTTAAAAATTCACATATGGAAGAAGGAGATATTTTCCTGATCAAAGAGTGAGTGCATGGTCATTTTACCTACTTCGAACACACCCGTGCATTCACATCTTGTCTCAGTAAATACTATATGCATCAGCATTTACACAAAATAGATGCATCCATGCATTATTACCATCAATTGAAGTATAAGCCAGCAAATAGAAAAAGCCTGAATGTGAGTGCAAGTGCAACCGCACTTAATACTTAAATGTGTGCAATTGTTTTCCTCTGATCAGTTTCATATAGTTTCGAATTGAAAGATGTGAAAAATTAGGCCAGTACTCAGCTATGGCAATTTAAATTTCGCGTCTGCTTTGTAAACTTAGATCGGCACCACTTGTACAGTATATCGTTTGTGAAGAATTGAATTTTGTGAGCGACGATCTTTTGTTTGTGACAAACAATTTCGTTACGAATGAAATTGTTTCATGTAGTGATACATGATGTGAACATCCAATTCAGCAATTTTTCCTCTCATTATAGTAGAAAATGACTTACTATCAGAGCTATTTTTTTCAGCTTGTTCGTTTTTTCTACTATGATTGAAAATGAGACCAATGTTTGAGCTTTCAAATACAGGGAAAGAAAATCAAACTTAGTAAAATGAGCGAAACAGTGGTGTTGCGCAAAAATTTCCTCAGCGCACTGAAAAAGTGTGGTTACCATTAAATTCCCGTTTTTAACGACAAGATAATGCCCGGTAAGAAATAACAGACGACACTACTCATGCACTCTAAAAATTCTTAGGACGGGAATTTTTTAAATTTAAAATCGCGTCAAGTGAATTCTTAAAACGAAATCGCTTCGCTCTTTCGAGTCAACTCACGTGGAGTAGAACATTCAGGCATGTTTCTGTACTAGTCAGAGTTAGGAGAACTCATAACCTGTCTGTCCCACACTTTGGGTCTCCACAGGTACCGAGGTATGTACAGTTAACGACGAAATTATTCGTACCACCCTCGTCTTTCAAAACTTTCTAGAATTACTCAAAAACTATTGTTGCCACAAGCACAAGATTTTCACAGGGTGTGAAGCACATATGAGTGACAAAAGTAAGTTTCTAGAACACAGCATTATTTTTGAAAGATTTAACAAGCTGAACTTCAAAAACACGATAAAAAAAATTATTCATACAATTGAGGACGTTACATTTCATTGAGAAGTATTTACCGTTATACCTGTTTTATTGAAAAGAAATTGTGTCTAAAATGCTCATGAACATTCAAGATGTAAGATCGTTCTTTAAAATTGTGCCAGAGCTAGCGGGGAGCCAGAGGAATAGAGCTTTGTCATTCGTTCAACAGCGCCACGAAAGGAAAACTGAGGAACTCATTGTGGATCTCAGACAGAAGATTATTGACTGCCACAAAGCTGGAAATAGTTATGGCGACATATCTAAGCGTTTGAGCATCCCAAGATCTACAGTACAATCTGTTATAAAAAAGTTTGTTAAGTTTGGTACCGTAGAAACGTTGCCTGTGCGTGGTCGCAAACAAAAACTCTCGGTGAGAACTTCTCGAAAATTGTGTCGTGAGGTCAACGCTCATCCACGAGTAAAGCTAGACGACATTGCCGAGAGATTGAACACTCAGGAAACTAGCGTGAGCAATAGCACAATCCAGCGCTGTCTGGACAAGGAAGGCCTCCACTGCACAAACCTTGTCATGTTGCTGCTCGCTCGAACTTTGCAAAGTCCACACTTGGATGAGGAAAGAGGCCTTTGGGAGGGAATATTATGGAGTGACGAAACTAAATTCGAGCTTTTTGGGTATAATGACGTGAAGAAAGTTTGGCGTAAGAATAGTGAAGCTCTCTTGCTAGGAACACCGTTCCAAAAGTTAAACACGGAGGTGGATCACTGATGTTTTGGGGTTGTTTTGCTGCATCGGGTATTGGTTGCAATTGAAAGGAAGATGAACTTTGATGACTGAATTTTATTTTGGACGAAAACCTGAAGGTAGCAGCTAATAGTTTGGGACTTGGAAGGCGGTGGGTTCTTCAACAAGACAATGACCCAAAGCACACGGCCAAATCTACAACAAGCTGGCACCAAAGAAATAAGATAAATGAGCTGCCATGGTCTTCGATGAGTCCTGATCTCAATCCCATTGAAAATTTGTCGCAGGAATTTAAAGTCAACATCAGCAAGAGAGCTCCTAAGAATCTTCAGGAATTGAAACGCATCGCCATTGAAGAATGGAACAATACTTCTTCTGAAAATACGGAAAAGCTTGTCAAAAACTATAATAAAAGGCTTTTAAATGTTATGCAGATAAAAAGTCACACTATTGATTTAAAAAAATGTACTCAAATGGTAGATTCACCTCAATAAAGTGTTATACTACCCACTCTATGAATAATTTTGTCTTATCGTGTTTCTGAGTTCAGCTTGTTATATCTTTCAAAAATAATGTTTTGTTCTAGAAACATTATTTTATTGGCACTAATATGTGCTTCTCACCCTGTAAAAATCTTATGCCTGTGGCGATAATAGTTTTTGAGTAATTCTAGACAATTTTGAAAGACGAGGGGTGAACGAATATCTTCGTCGCCAACTGAATACATCAAATCGGAAGCCCATAAGTAGTAAAATAAGGCCTTGCGTATAGAAAGTCCAGTCATAGTTTCCATATCATGACACGTATTAGAAACAAATTTATTATGTTTATTTCAGCGATCAACAGATATTTTACGAAAAAAGTTTTCAAGTTTTCAAAGAGAGGAATTACACTGTAACATCAAAAATAGTCCACCAGCAACACTGCACTTGCACATTGAATACTCTAAGCTTTCTAAATCAGTTTATTTCTTGGTTTTCTGGCAAAAAAATTTACTCATTATAATTTTCTTTTAATGCAAAACATGTAACAACACACATTTCAGAATATTGGATCGAACTCAAAGTTTATCTGCTTCCATAGAATCAGCGTGGACCAACGGAGCACATGTCCTAGAAGCGTTCATGTAGCTCATAGGTATCGCAGGACTTCAGCATCACTCCATGACAATAGTCTTTCTACATACATTCTATACGCTACTACAACTTTAACGCCCATCGTGATTGTATTAAAGATGGTTAAATTTATGTGAGGTTCCAACGATGTCTAATAACTCACTGCGCCTTCGACACCTGCTCAAGGAAAAAAATAAGAACTTGTGTCAAAGTTCAAAACACTATGATTCAGCTCTAAATGGAGCTGCAGTATATGGCCTCTTTATAAGATCGTGGCTTAGTGGTTAAGACCATGGCTTAGTGAATAACACCCTAGCTACTTGCCAGAGCTGAAATCGTTATCTTGTCATGTGGTTAAGTGTGTGGTATAGTGGTGATAAGACCGTGGCCAAGTGGCTAAAGGGTAAGAAATGCTCACCTCTCCCGTGAAGGTGGTCCAAACGTTCGGACATGAATGCTGCCATCATTTTGTACTCAATACCCCGTTTTTAAACATTCTCATTCTCTCACCTTAAAATGGGTTAGCTAGTTTTTTAAAATAAAATTATACGTATAAAAATAAAGGTTGAAATAACAAGGAGGTTCAACAGGTTTTACGGCTCTGCGCCGACTCGGATGAATGTTTGCTGTTTGCAATATTCTCGACAAGCGAAAAACAGAAGGAACTTGTCATAACTGGGACAGAATTCGAACTGCACAATGTCAAAGAGGAAGAAATGAGGATTACATTGGGATTGTGATGAGTGTATGAAAGAATAAGATGACACTCGTACAAAACGAATATACTGTTATAAATATTTAAAGAGTGTATACTTTTTTCTCCCTACGAGTGACTTTTATTCATTTTTCTGTCTTTACTACTGAATGAACACTGTTTTGGCAGGCTATTTGAACCCTTATTAAGAATTTGTTTGAAAATTCCATTTGACAAAATACAGGTGGCGAATAGCCTTGGTTCACACTTACAGACCCATCATAATTTTGCAATAAAATTACTAGCATTCACTATCCGATACAAAGGCCATTTCGCAGCATGATGATCATTAGCTCGATTCTTAAATTGACTATTTTCATAGCGACATCGCTGTTGCTTAACTACGTGGCGGTGTGCAGCAACCCTGCCTCAGCTTTGTTCACAAAGGTAAGCTTGGGATAACTCCGCGATAGTCAATTTCGGAGGTAATCTAAAATTATCAAACGGTCCGTTGATGTTTAAGTCGAAATAGGTTGTACGGTTATCGCTAAGGAATAAATGATCACTGGATGGAAGTAATATTGAGGTTGGCAACGGGGTCATCTAGCGGTAATACACAGTTCCGTTGATGGTTTTGTTGAATTGATTTACACGGATTGCATTGGTACCCTTACACCATAAATGATATGGGCATTTAAATATATGTCAATGATATGGGACATGTTACAAATGATATGGAGAAATCTAGAGAGGAAACATTGCAACGTTGATGCTTCATAGCATTGGGTAAGACGGCTATCGTGAAGGATTGCGTGGTTGCCCAGATAGTTTCATTGATGTAGGTAACGCACTAATCAAGAAGTAACACACAACCCTGCACCTTTGGTTTAGGTAACTTTACGTTGTTAGGAGATGTACAGTAACACTGCCGTAGAGCAACGATTTAAGTACTGCGGTGGTTGCACAGTAATCCAGAGGCAAGACCATTCAAGTTCAGGAACGTTGTGGGTAACACTAATGAATATTATGCTACGAAGCTAAATGAGGAAAATACTGAACGAGCTCATCCATAAAAACTGCATGTGGGTTCATGAAGATTGGAACTTCAGGAATGAGAAAAACGAAATGAGGAATAAGAAAATATTTCCCACCCAAAAAGTTTCATTGGCTGTAGTAGTTTCCTTTCTGAAAATTTGGCTAACATGCAATTTCTGCAAATAATTTATCTTGAGATCCACTGCAAACAGATCATTAACTCATGTGAAGTCAGTCAAGTCTGAGTCATGGTAAAAATTGTGGAGTAAATGTTAGTGGGACCAATGAGTTCAGATCTACAAAGTCTCCTCGACGCGATGCCGTCGAATGTCGTGCTGTGACTGGTGTTAAGTAGCTTCCAGCCACATTCAAGTCTAAGTTTTTCGCCGCAGCATCTGTGAAATAAGCCTGTCCATTGGCGGCTATATTTGTAGATGCTACGGCGAAGAATTTAGAATGAGTTTTGTGCTCAACTACCTAAAAAAATCTAAACAACAACTAACATTAGTGAAAAAGACAATGCAATAAATGACCTAAAATGGGTTCGAAAAGTTTACTTTTTATGGTAGATTTTGCTAAGGATGTCTGCGGATACCAATGACATCTCGACATTTTCTATAAATAGGGTCTCAATCGTGTACAGCTTGTCTTCTCCGTACACTTTTGGTTGATCCGTGATGGCCATAAACATTGTCGTGAAATTCAGTTTACAAGTTAATGAACGTTCAAGTCAAAACACAAAATTATGCTCTATTCTGATCATTGCTTGGAAACCAAAAACAGAGGGAGCACGATAAAACTTTGTACAGTGGCGGAAAATATTTTACCCTCTGCATGGGGGATGAGGATGTACTTTGGTGTTGGAATAAAAATACTTCCCAGAATTTTGTGCCACACACATGGAAACGTTAATCGTAGAAAAAACAATTCAACTCAAAAGATTCTCCCCCTCCTAAAAAAATGAGAAAAAAAGCATATCGTTTGAAATTATAATTCACCCAAGTCGTTAACGTTGAATGGTGCCCATGAAATTCTTTTGCGAACAGATTTACAAGTTGCAAACTAGTGCTATCGATCAAACGAAAGTAAGAAGTACGATATAAGGAATATGGTTGGTTCTTCAACATATTGCTAACAACCTTGAATGAGTGAGGCATAGTTCTCAACATATGGATCAACTTCACTCTAACTGAACAATAATGATTTCATCTCATGGGCTTAGAAGTTACATAAGTTATCTGATGACTAGTAGTACTTTCTGTGAGATCTATAATTTTTCATGGTTTTGCTGTTAAGAGAATGACTTGTTTATTTGCATAGATTCGTTTTTAACGTTCTATCTACAGATTGTGCAGAAATAATATCTCTTCGGAACAATGAATTCTATAATCATCAATTCTATTGTGAATTTTATTCCTTCAGCGTCCCATAACTTATTTTAATAGACATGAAGGCAGTTCCTGGTAGCCTATTTTGTCAGATTTTGTTCATGTCTTGCCAGTTTTGAATAGTCTCTCAACATTCCTGTTCGTTTCTCCATAGCAGTAATACTTTCAAGCACAAATGTTATTTTAGTGATTAATGCAACAAAAAGTACAGTTCATGGTGTTTTTGTTTCTATTTGAAACAATATCCCTGCTCATTTGTGCACAAAAATTGAATTGCTGGACAATTTTTTGGACCTCAGACGTTATCGTTGCCGAATTATTGCGCTGAATGCTTAGAGACTAATTAATGTTCAGCCAGCAATCGTACTATGAACTCCGTCGAGAAGAACAAAATTTCAATGTAGCCCGTAGAAAAACAGTTGATCCGTGAGCTATACGATATTATCTTTAGCGAGTCTCAACTTATACATTCTTGATCAAGAGTTTAAGACCTCCTGAAAATTTTGAAAAATGCCAACTTTTCAGCGATAAATAAATAGATGCATTCAACTAGGGATCGGCAATTACTAAAGATAAAAGGTGAGAAAGACAAAAAATAACAATTGTAACAATTTATTAAGAAATCAACACTTTCAATGAACAATGACTTTTTCAGTTGATCAAAATGATATGACCACATACAAAAATCATAGGAAATCTTTCTTCAATGACGTTGAGGCGAGTAAACATTGAACTTAGTAATGAGTACTGCCTCCATTCTTGTTAATAACCTCAAAAATTCTTCGTGTCACACTAGAAACGAGGGTTTCCATAAGGGCTCGAGGAATGTTGTCCCAGCTCCTGAAGATATCAGCACGATGTTCGTTTACTGACGCAAATTGTTTACCATTTCCATAAACATCTCTCGCCATCCACCCCCAAACATTTTATATTGGGTTTAAGTCCGGCGAACATGCTTGATGACGCAAAACAGTGATCCCATTTTCTTGAAAGAAAGTCGTAGTCTGGCGGGCGGTGTGGACTGCTGCATTATCCTGCTGAAAAATCCATCCGTCACCACACAGACGAGGACCCTATGCTGACAAAGATGATCTTTGCAGCATTCCGACGTAACCAGCAGCTGTTTGACGACCCTGCACCTCCTGAAGCTCCATGGTTCCTCTGTAGGAAATGCTCCCCATACCATAATGGAACCTCCACCTTTATGGCGCGTGCGCGTGGAAAACATTTCAGGAGGGATTTCTTTCTCATGCCAGTACCGTTGGAAGCCATCAGGGCCATCCATATTGAATTCTTTCCCATCAGAAAACAAAACTTGAGACCACTTCTCAACGTCCCATGTTTGGTGCTCACGAGCAAACTGTAAATTTGCCACTTTGTGACGTTGAAGCAACCGAGGACCTTGTACACGCTTTCTGTTCTTCATGCCGTTTTGTCGTAAGTGCCGCCTGATCGTTACTGCACTGCAATCAGCATCTGTGAGGGCCTTAATTTGCATGGAAGACCGTCCTCTATCTTGAGAAACCACCCGTTTTATTCTCCTACCCAATGCAGGTGAAATTGTTTTCGGTCTACCACTAGATTTTGCTGTTCCATAATTCTCTGGGTCCTTTAGGAAGTCGCAAATTACAGTTTTACTGCAGTAAATCTCAGCTGCGATTGCGCGTTGCGACAAGCCTTGCTTATGCAGTTTGACAATTCGACCACGTTCAAATTCGGAAAGTTTGCTTGCTTTGGGCATGGTGAAACCTTTACGCTATCAGTCCTAACCTGTAACTAATCTAAAATGCCTGAAATTACCCTTAAATTAAACGTTTTTCACCCTGGTCTTATAATTATGATCAACTGGAAAAGTCATTATTCAATAAAAGTGTTGATTTCGTAATAATTGTTACAATTGTTATTTTTTGTCTCTCTCACCTTTTACCTTTAGTAACTACCGATCCCTAGTTGAATGCATTTGATTATTTATCACTGAAAAGTTGGCATTTTTCTAAATTTTCAAGTGGTCTTAAACTTTTGATCAGAGTGTATTTCAGATTAGGCGCTCTTATTCAACATTCTTAATGCTTTGTTCAACTTATAGATAGCTGGGGCATTCTACGACTAATTAGTTTCCGAAAAAGTCTAGGTTCGCAGACGTGTAACTCGAGGATCGACTGTAGATCGTATGCAGAGTTCTGCCACATTTTGCTCTCATGCAGGTGCAGGGGCGGACATCGGACTCGTCCTGCATGCTAACCACGGTCCAGGCTCCAAAAGGCTTCAGTGTCCTACAGTTCTGCAGCACAAGATGCATGGCGACTCCCGAATGCCGCTTCTTCTGCACTAATACAGGTCTGAATGTGCACTCACCAGCCTTCCATTTTGAAATTTTTTTTAGAAAAAGGAAGCAAATTCATTGATCGATCCCTTATTGAAATAGAGTTCTTCAAATGATTTTAAAGCTTCTTTATCTAAACAGATGAAGTGTGAGCTTGAAGAGCAAGTTCAGTGAGTAGAAGAGTTTTCACTCGGTCTTCCTCTACCCTCCTTTTCCGTTTCTATCCCACTCGATCAGAGTGCAGCGTTTTGTTAAAAAAAATTTTACGAGCTGAGCTGGAGTTGAAATTCGATCCTTTCATTATTCTGTCGAAGATTTATTTATTCGGAACTGGTCGAAAAAATTGATCGGAGCGATATATAACTAGAATCAAATATCATTCAAGCTAAAAAAAAACTGGAACTAATTTTCATCCGTATAACTTGAGATTCATATTCAATGGCGCCGTATAACTTACGTATTGACAGTAATTCTATTTTTCTCTCTGTCCCATCTCTCCAAATGAAATTAAATGAAAACCCTCAATTGGTTTTAACCAGACTGAGACGTATTTCTTCCAATATACGGACCGTTATATAGTTTTCAGATATTATTTGAAATAATTCCACTGCCGTAAACCAAAGTCGAAAACCTCGTTCCGGGAATGTCAAAGTGCTCGCGTTGTTAGAAACTGAGCTCATCATTTTCAGACAAGTGTGATTATTAGAAATATTCATGCCCTTCGCGTCAAGGGCCTTGGCTCTTGGCAGTATTGATTGGTAAGTAAAATTAGGGCTTTTGTAATTAGTTGCTATCGAGCTCATTTTGAATATTCAATGTCTCAACACGCATTTACATGAGTGGAATGAATGATAGGTGATTTACACGGTGTGTATCTTCATATAAGAAAACGTAGATCCATAACCTGCTGGCACCATTTATGAATGTTATGCACAAATTTAAAGTACACCGTAAAACAAATTTCAGGCTCAAAAATAACATATGTTACACAAAACCTGTTTCAGGATAAAAATGGTCTAATTCAGAATCTGAAATTCATTCGTACAGACTAGGCAACATTTCCCTGTGCCTTGAACCATATATTATTATTGATACGAATGAAAAACACACACCTGTCAGGTTAAACAACACTTTTCTTCCTAACCTCTTGTGTGAAGTGTATTGTTTTCTTTTAATATTACATCAGTAGTCTGCCAATATGTCAGTGGTCCGTTTTCCTATGCTTCATCGTTGCTCCATCTCTGAAAGATCCTGATGGAATTTCTGGCCGCATTCATCACTCACATCTCCGCATAAAATGCAAATGGGAATGGTTCACATGATTTTTAGAAACATGTTGCATCCCATTTCATGATAATGACTGATCATGTCATTCACAACTTGCACATTTTCTGAACGATGTTTCCCCTGGGAGTTATCACAAACTTTTTTAAATGACCTAAAGGCTAGCTTATCTTTTCTTCTGAGCGCGTTATAAATGTTTCATCGAGTACAATTTTTTTATATATAGAAACCTGTGAAGATACCTTCTTTTATTTCAGCTTGATTTAGGGAAGGGAATTTTTCTGGGAAAGAATCAAATGCAGAGGAATCTTTGTTTCGAGCTTCCACAAATTGCTTAAACAAACCAAATTTAATTTGCAAAAGTAGTAAATGAATTCTATTCCTTTTGAAGTGATTCGTGCATAATGTTATCAATTTCTTCTCGGATCTGTCAATCCATGAGTACATAATGTTCAGTTCTTGCTGTGGAGCTCCATAAGCAGGAAGCAGAACAATTCCGTACATTCAAGTTGAAGGCTAGTAGGTATGGCCACAAACTTGAAATCTGCACAAATGTTCCAGGTATGGCCATCATACTACAGTATATGTGTGTTAGAATTGCTTTCAGATTTACAAATGACCCTTACATTGTTGCGCTATAAGCTACGGGAACAGATGGCAACGTGTTACAGTTGTGTAGCAGAACAGCTTTGATGCTGTCTTTGGATGCATGCAACTGTGAAAATTTGCCCGTTTATGTTTTCATGTGCTATTTCCATTCGCTAAAAAGTTCGCTGAAATCAATACTAAAGCATGAATCATCCTTCATGGTGAACACTGCAATCAGCTTCTCATGTTTTCTGTACCATCTTATCTTCACTCCTTTCTCAAGATGGTTAAGTTTTTAAGCGTTGAAATCAGAAACTCACTTTTTCCTGTGGTTAGACATCCCGCGACAAGTTACTTAGAGCGTCTTGAGAAAATGTTATTGGTTTACTTCTGCTTTCTGGATCATTTGGCTCCACATATTCACTCCTGAAATGTTCACTTGCTCTGCTGGAACTCCGCATTTCTTGAACTGGTTGTTTGGCTACAGGTATATCTTTTCAGCGCTCTACTGGGCGCATTGCTGCTTCAAAATTTGGGAAAAAATGTGTTTTCCTTCGCTGTAGGAGAACCTGTAAAATCTTGCTCACAGAAATAGCAGTCGTGAGAATGATCTTTCTGCTCACGCCAAATCATTCGCACACCAAACTTCATGTGTACATTTTTTCCTGCAAACCAGGCGCTCAAAGTCTTCACATATGTAAGGCAACAACACACATAGGAGCCCATGACTTATTCTGGTCTTCTATGTAACAATTAGAGTGCGCCTTGCACAATTTCTTGATTTGAGGTGGAGAGCTGTGTTTTTCTTCAGCAAATGTTTCTGGCAGTGTCTGTTTGGATCTTATTTGAGCTATCATCCTCTCATTGTTGAAGCATATATAAGATGTAAACGAAAAATAATATTACTCACAAGCTTTGAAGTTGAAGGTTTTAAGTGATAAATTCAATAAAATATCAACACACAATAATGAATCTGGGCAACACTCAAAAAAGTACACGAGATCTGTGGTCATTATTATTTGCAAAATAACTTTGGAAATCCATTTCTGCTCTCTTTTGGCAGAAGCTCGCTCCCAACATTGACAATTCTGCAAAACCATCCCTAATTAAACAAAAAACAGAAATGGATTACCCATCTTATTTTTCATATAAACATGGCGACAGTTTTTTAAGCTTTTTTGAGTGTTGCACACCGCTATTGAATCAGGCAACGGGTTGTAAAATTTTTGCAAATAATTCAAGCCCAGACAACCGTGTGATAAATCCACTTTAAATAATGAATATGAAAGGACGAACCTTCACCAGAGATAAACTAAAAACGTTTTACAATTCAACAATTGTTTCCAGATGACAAAATGCCTCCTAAGGCACAGAAGAGCGTCGCTAAAGCCAGGTCTTAAAAATTAAGTGTCTTAAGAGTGTGTAGAGATCAACGTGCTGTGCTGGGGAGAACAAAATTTGATTTTAGACAAATCAACTAGATTGACCGTCAACAATACGTTGATCGGCTGTACATGCTGTGAAACGGGTGATAGAATGTTGCAAATTCATCAGCTCCAAAATGTGTCTATTAACAGGGAAAATTCCTGTGACAGTGTACGCTAATTCAAGTATTTTTAGTACGTTCGACTGTGAAGCTAGCTTTAACATTTTAGTTATGATCTCATTTATGAAATAAATGATTGACTAAGGAGTCTACACAAAGGGTACTATCTTGCACAAGATTGAGGCCTAGGAAGGTGATTTGTTACTCTGAAAATCGTCGTCGTATCTCATACACATGACTTTTTCCGTCCACCCTTTCGATGTCAGTTCCGCATTTTCTGTTATAAGTTTGATGAGAGCTGGAAAAAATTTGCAATGCGTTTGAGCGACTTTGTAACAAATGAATTGAAAAAACGGGACTTGAATAATTTTAAAATATACATTAAACATGAGTTTTTAATCCAACCTCTCTGTATGCTCGTTTTAAATGTACGTGCAGTGTGTTCGGTAAAAAAATCATTTAAAGGATGGCGTGGTGCAAAATGAGAATTCAGTAGGTTGCTACACCGGGTGTCCCACAGAAATGTTCCCGACATTTTAATCGATTATATCTCCGTTTAAAATTAACATATTTGAATTGTCTTTTTTTCACAATGTAGTTAATTTTGTGTACTTATCGAATAATTCAAGTTAATGAAAATCGTTGAATAACCACTTTACAATGATCGATTTACTAAAGGAGGTAGAAAAACTCATTGTTCAAAGGAAAAGTATTAAAACACCACTGGTGTTCTTATTCATTTCTCAATACCTACTGCTAAAAATAATTTCACAATGATGTATCCTACATACAACCAAGTATGTATCACCTCCATCATTAATAATTCTTCGTCAACGTATTGGAGAAGTGTTTCAAGAACTGAAAGAAAACGGTGAAATAATCCCCAAAACTCTTCGTTCAATGATGGCTGGAAGTAATACTTGCCTTGAGAGAAATGGAGGGTATGTCGAAGGATACTAAATTGCTTCATCTATTTAAACGTTATTTAGGGTAATCATTTGTAACTCTTTTAAATTTCCGTTTATTCGTTTTTTTTGGAAAGGACCAACTAAGGAAAAATTTCTATTTGTTTCAAAACTTTTCCTTTGAACAATTAGTTTTTCTACTCCTTTCAGTAAATCGATCATTGTAAAGTGGTTATTAAACGATTTTCAAAAACTCAAACTATTCGAAAAGGAAACAAAATTTACTTCATTGGTGAAAAAGATAATTCAAATACGTTAATTTAAAGCGGATATATAATCAATTAAAAAGTCCGGGACATTTATGTGGGACACCCAGTACAGTCATAAATCATCGGTACACTCATCAGAACACACCCTTAGCTATCCAAGACTTTTGTGCTCCACAGAGAAAAGCACGTGTACCTTTTGGAGCTCGTACGTGGCTGTGAGGTGGCCGGGGTCGGATCCAGAGGACCCGATGTATGACGCTTGCTACACCTCGTGGGGGAACGGGAAAGACGTCGTCCAGACAGACTCTACCACCATGTACTCTACTGTTTATGGCGACGGTTATCTTCCGAAATTCGCAACTGATGGCAGGGCTTGCGGAGACGGATGCAATTATTTCAGTACTGATAAGTATGCCGGCAGCTTCTTCCAAATTGACTTGGGCCGCATAACGGAAGTTGAGAGCGTCATTGTAGTTACCTCGAGGTATGATTACTTCATGGACGTTGTGGTACATTTGGGCATCAACATTTCTTTTCACTCAGACACTGTGTATGGAGCTTTCCCGATGCCTGCCACTTCTGGTTCTAGCAATGCCGTCAAACAGAGCGGTCCATCAGGAAGTGGTCGATACCTGACGTTCTACAGCCCCGAAGCATACTACTTAGGAATTTGTGAAGTGCAGGTGATCTCTGCCTAAAGGTGTGTCACATAGAGAGGGATCGCTCGCTATGCTTCTACTTACAGTGTCAACGTCAGCAAGCAACTTCCTTGGCAGCGTTTACAAATAAATCTAGAGCCGAATTTTTTCAATAAGTTGTATGATCATGCAATTATTTTTCTGCAAAATTAAAAAAAAAAATTCTAATGCTGACTATAGACAATTGTGAAACACACCAGAGCTTTGATGGAAATGATGAGAATTGCGTTTGAAATGTTTTCTAGTTTCCTGAATATCGTGGCAGTTCCAATAAATCTTGTGGTGGCTCCGTGACTTCAATCTAGCAGCTTTTTCTAACGACTTAAAAGGACACATGTATTCAATCTCTCATTGGAAGTTTGATCGTGTAATTTCGCTGGAATCAGAACTTGGCTTGTTCCCATTCCGATTCGAATGACCAACTGTAAAATATAAGCCTGCGACCTAGTATACAGAAGTAGATAGATTCCTTAAGATCCATCAATCACGTGCTGGCATTGAAAGCATCGTAAATGATCCTAACGAATTTTTCTGGTAACCAGTAGTAATACCATGTTTCTGATTTTCCGCTTCACAGAGATCACAAAAAAAACATTGCGCGCATCGGTACAATTACGCAAGAATGATGCTTTGGATGTTCAGAAATTCAATGCTCACAAATTTTCTGCATCGGTCTGCCTCGTAAATAACGGCTTCATGCAACACGTGTTTATCTTGAACCTAACGAGCTCTACTCTATCCTTCTCAGTGACATATCACGAGCGTATAAACAGTTATTACTCTCTAGTCTTTCATGCTGCTGAGTCAATAGTTGAAATGTAATTTGCCTAGCTCAATTATTAGCTTCTAAATGTGTTTTTATTATTGCACGATTTTTCCCAGTTTTTACAGCTGTTGCGTGCCTAATTCTGACTTGTTATGCCGCAGTTTCGTGCTCCTCAGTAGGTGTTATGCTCGTACGTGTACTTCGCTTGTTGAATGTAAATGTTTTGTGGTGACATCACGATCGAAAGTACAATTATTTACTGAATTGAGAACAATTTTTGGGCTGTTTCCATGACTGCACTTTATTTCTTATTTGGACCCGATTCTCCATAAAGGCAGTAGCCTGCACTCTAATGACTACGTGTGCGTGTGCTGGCACTGAAAGCATGTTTATCTACTACTAAGAATGACCGTCGTGTGTTTATCTATGTTTCGTGTCGCGATCTTAAGAATAGATAGAAAGAAAATATCACTGACGGTCTTGGTTTCAGTTCACAGGTAAATTAATACACTCTTTTTAGCTGTACAAGTGTACCGTAATAAGTCACTTGAAAAAAAAATTTGAGAGATCCAGAGCCTCATATACTCGAGTTCGTTTCGTGTATACCGTGTTCGGCGGTGTATTGCATATTACAATATACTATATTAAAATCTTCGTACATAATAATACCCATGGTTAGTTCATTTGTTTGGTGTCCGTTTCTTCCGTCTCTCTGTGACGCTGATGAGGATGATTAATTAATAACAGTATTTACGAGTTTCACCAGTGCACAAATACAAAAATATTTTTACCGCGGGTACTATTAGAATGGATATCTTTGAGTCATTCACATCTGCAAGAAAATTGTAATGAAAATATAGAATCCCGTCATTTTTGACGGGCATGTACACTATGTCATTTACAAGTTGATTTGCTCCAAATGAATTTTGATTTGATCCTCGTGAAATTAGAATTGCTCCAAGTGAATTTTAATTTGCTCCTTGTGAAAATAGAATTGCTCCAAGTGAAATTCGAGTTGATCCAAGTGAAAATAGAATTGATCCAAGTGAATTATGATTTGATCCGCGTGAAAATAGAATTGATCCAAGTGAATTTTGATTTGATCCTCGTGAAAATAGAATTGCTCCAAGTGAAATTTGATTTTTTTTTCAATTTGCAATTGATTTATTTTTGACGCGGTACTGGGAGCTTGCCCGCGTGTGATGGGGTTGACCTGTCCTGTGCGGGGGGAGGGGCTGCACTCAATGAAGCGGTCGGGGTAAACCAGCTATGGCTGTCGGGCCTGACTGTGGAAGGTGGTTGTGCTGGGCTGCTGCTGATCCTGGCAGTTCTGGTGCGGCCAGTGCTGCTTCTCTCGCATCCTAGTGACTAAGGGTGTTGTTTGTGGCCTGCTGTCGGCTACCCTCCCATAGGGAGGAAAGGTCGGGTATATGTATGTATATGTATGCAATTGATCCAAATGATTTTTAGATTGCTATAGTTTTAAAATCAAAATTTCGGTAATTTTTTCAGCTTGCGTATATAAAATATTTAAAACAGTACATATTGTTATGTATTGTAGAATTAAAAGGGCGATTTTTGAGAAATCTAATACGTACAATGAAAAGAAGAACCAATATAAAAGGGAACATTCTTTTAATTGCAAACGTTTCGGAATCTATGATTCCATCATCAGTGCTGTAAAACAAGAAACGAAAAACGATAATGAACTAATTGCGGAAAACTATATATAAGAAATTAATATCACTATACCTACATCGAAAAATAGTTATGCCTAACCATTGAAAATAAAAGCACAATTTCTCCTAAACATTAGGAACCATAAGTACACATACACCTAAATTCTAGCAATCAAACCAAACCACATTAACATCTACACAGAGTAACAGAACCACACACACACATTCAAACACACTCATATTTACACAGTTGGGGCAATACTTAATTTCATCGCACTTTGATCATTGTTTAGCTGAGGTCTATGGGTAAAAATGAACAATGATTCCAAAATTCTAAGGTCAAATTGCTCTACGGTTCCCAGTTACAGTTACAGTTCTCTATGGCAATGATTTCTGATGGCTGACTGTTAGCAAGATGAGTATGGACGGCCGGTTCTATGGGAAATACCAGAGTGTTGGCTGTGACGAATAAATTGCTGGAGTGTGGTACTTCCAACATAGGACTGCAGGCAGCAATCACATTTATACAAGTCGACACAACCATTTCTCAGGCACTCTTCCAAAAGCTCTTTCCTATTGAAAAATGAACCTATTTAAAAACCATTTCTATAAAATGTTATTTATTTTTTATATATTGATGTTGTAAAAATACTAAATTTATATTAATTAATGGTAATTAATAATTAAGTACTTTTTAATTAATTTTGTAGAAAGATTAATTTATTAGTTCTTTAATTAATCGATCATTAAAAGGCATATAAGCAAAGGGCTTTCAATAATGTGCAGGGTATTGGGATCACATGTTCAACTGGTAACCTACTGACGATCCTCCAGTAGCTGTATTAACCAAGGGTTATTTCCTACCGATGAACCCTCAGGGGGATACAGCTAAGATATCTATGGGAATTAGCGCTCCTAGGGGGACAATGTGAGGGCTCGAGCTAAAGGTTAGGAAGGCTTTTTTTTGTTAAAATAGAATAGGTTTTTGTTTTGTAACGGACCACCTTTTTCGGTTCACTGCTGTCCTGTATTTCAGCACCTACTACTTTCTTCTTCAACTTTGATCTTGTTTCATGAACTTCTTTCTCATCTTACTGTTTCTACGCCCTTTCTGAATAGATTCCGCGTTCCCTTTACTCAGTACTAAATGGTGCCTTCTTCCTTCCTCTCTTTGGATCGCATTTGTTGCTGCCTCCCTACCCGGTTTTAGTTTTAGCCTCCCTACTCGGGAGGCTAAATCTAACGACTAATCTAATACAATCCTACAGACGATTATCCGGTAGACACCTTATCGAATAAAGCATTATTATTATCATCATTAGTCCCTAGCGAGATTGGAAAATTTATATATAGAAAGCGTTTTAGAATTCAAAAGAATAATAAATAGATAATTTATTAATAACTCGTGTACAAATGCATTTTGATGAAAAAGTACAGTAAAATGATCAAAATAATACTACTGCTGAAAAGCCATAACAAAGCAAGGCAAACAGAAAAGTGAGCATGCATTACAACGTTTGTACAAGTTTTGACACTTATTGTCGCATTAGCATATTTTTATAAAGTCTTCTTGACGCGTTGCGGCAGCGTAGTACTTCTCCACCCTGTTGGTAAAGTTGAGCAACATGCCGGGGTTGACAAGTCCAAGGGCTTCACCTGCGATGTTCTCCATCTCTCGCATCCTTTGCTCAGTAACTGGTAATGCTCCGCCAGGTGCTATCTCAAGAATTGCATGCATCCTTTCTCGCAAGTGCCTCTTTACGTGACTCTTCACTAGGCTCCAAGCTAACTCTATTGGATTTAGCAGATAAGAATACGGAGCTAAACGAAGTATCAGAATACTTGGATACTCTGTCTCTAGCCCTTCAAGATTAGAATGAGCCGGAGCATTGTCAATTATGAAAGTAGGATGGTCAATCCCGTTCTGACGACATGCATCTATGAGCTCCCGGAACCACTGCAGACAATCCTGTCGTTTGAACGAGCCGCGGCGAGTCGAGGTTAGAAGCAATTGGGTACTCGTCATTGCTCCAATGAAGTGCAGATTAGCGCCTGTGCTGGACGGAAGAATCACTGACGCTCTCGTACCAACTTTTGATCTTCCTTGGTTTCTTTTACAGTAAAGGTTGAAATTTGTCTCGTCAACCCATACTGGAGTCCTCCCTTCTGATCTCGCATTGAAAAATTGCTCCATGTATCTAGCGCGTTTTCATTTGTTCTCTTCATTATTCATTCTATCAATACATGGCCTCACTAATTTGACGGAAAACATTTCACCATCGAGCCAATTTTTGATCGTATTAACACACACGTCAATGTCATGATCTTGTTGTACTTTTCAGCGAAGTTGTGAGAGAGTAATCGAAACATTTTCGTCTATGGCTGTTGTAAGTGTCCTCAATATTTCGGGACATTTATTCTTCTTATTTCCTCCTTTCTTCTTTGGTAAGACTTGCTTATTTTTCAGGCACCTGTATGCAGTCTAAGCATCTACTCCAAGTGCGTTTGCAACTTTCCTCCAGTCCTCTTCGTTATTGAAGGCTTCTATTATTCTCTGTCTGTCTCGCGCACTTGTTTTGTTATACTTCATCTTGAGGGTTTTGATTTCTGAAAGTTGAAATTTGCAGTTGAAGTGGACACTGATGACGGTAGCTTGAATACAAAAGGTGCAACGTGATGTGCAGCAATGTGCAACGTGGCGGTATCTCTGAGATGTTTCTTTGATCAAAGTGTCCCAGATATGACTCCTTTGTGTAATGGTTTGAAAAGGAGTAATGGTTCATACAATAAAAATCATATTCTGCATTTTTTTGTAAATTACACTCCGTAAAAACTCGGTATCTCTGTACGCATTGTTGGAATAACATTACTTCACAAAGAAAAAAAACGAGTATATTTCACTAAGATTCTATTAAATAGCATTATAAAGCCGATAAAATTCTTATGGAATGATTTTAAATTGAAGAAGAGCAAATCAAATTTTACTTGGAGCAGTTTAATTTTCACGAGGATCAAATCAAAATTCACGTGGATCAATTCTATTTTCCCGAAGAGCAAATTAAAATTCACTTGGAGCAATTCAATTTTCACGAGGAGCAAATCAGAATTCATTGGGAACAAATCAACTTGTAAATGGTATAGTTTCAAATAACTGAGAAGCCGACATTTTTGCTCTACTAGCAAGATAATTTATTTTCACATATCGTACTTAGCTTGTGGTTCTGTAAACTTGCTCGTGTGTAGCCCAGAGTGGATTTTATCCGCAGGTGTTCACTTTCAACAGTGTAAGGTATTATTGTGAAATCGTGAAGCACAATTTTTAATGTTCGCGTTCAAAATCATACGTCACAACGTTCTTTTTCTTGTTAGTCACAAGTGTGTTCAATTTTTTTCTGACTTAAAACAAACTTTGAGAATACATTTTCCGCTGTCCCGTTTTCGGTTGTTCAACCAGCCATTCAAACGCTTCCTGCAGTAAGTCCACCTATTTTATATCAGCACTTTCATTCATAAGCACTATCAAGGACAAATTCAAGGTCAGAGCGTGCGCGTTCACGCTGAAACTTCAAGGAAATTTCCTGTATATTTTCTCATTTTTCCATAGCTAATGTACTTTCTTTATTCTCATTTGCTGATGGATAACTCAGAAAATCCTTGAATGGGTTGTGCATGGAAAGTTTCAATTCTTGGATGCAGAGCGAAATTTCGCTTCCATTATTTCTTCGCATCAAAATTTCGACTAACATTCGCATGCCTCACGAGTATTGCTCTATTCTCGAACTCCCCTCACCTTCTTCACTTCGTCCAAACGAAAATTAAGTGTGTGTTGTAATCAATGTCATTAGCAAGAAATTTTATTTCCAATAATTGTGCTCTTTTTACGAAAGATTTCGGAAGTAATGCCAAAAAACTCCCATCTCATATCTCTAAGCTGAAATGGGCAGCCAGTCGTATATGTTTTGCATGAGCAATGAAACAATGCTGAAAGTATATTTGTCTCTTTATTTCTCGCGGAAACTTCTGAAAAAAACTTTTGTTCATAGGATTGCAAAGAAGCCCAAGTAACTCATTTTCATTTTGTAGACTCGTTTTAGAAACTACGCTCAAATTTTACTATCTCAGTGCAATTCTATTTTGCATCAAATCCTACCACACCGGATTTTTTCCTACGTTCAGAAATATTCTGCCCTTTTATTTGGTCTAAATTTAACCGTCATCACCTAACTTCATTGCCACGAGAAGCTCGCTCCCTCGCTGATTCGCATCTGAGATGGAATCTACAGCTCTGGTTTGAGAAATGGCATCACCTCCAGTTTATGAAATACATGTGGGAATACAAGCTACATCATGCAAGAAGACACAGCAAATATGGTAATGCTTACAAATTACAAGTACATAAAATTATTGAGGTACTCACCGAGTTGGTCGACTCACTAACTCTCGCTATTTTCAATTCACTTTCTTCGTGTGTGGATTCATTTTCCAGCAAGTCAGGCTCAATACGTTATCTATTTATGTCTCCCTCCGTATTGGTGTGTGAATTCCACACTTGCGAAATGAGATTGCTGATGCCGTCTTTCCAATGAGGAGACTGTCAGTTTCGAACCCTCAGCAAAATTAAACTTAAATTAAATGTCTCTGCGGAATTTAGTCGATCCTTATTGAATCAGAACTTGTTTTCTGGAAAATTCTTGAATGAAACGGACATTTATCATTAACCTTTGCTCATGACTTGAAACTTAAAAAATGACTTTAAATTCTAAAGGAACTTGTACGTCCTTGCTTTAAAGCAACATTCGGAAAATGATCTCACTAATTCTATCTAATTCTGTATGCGTTTCTGATTTCGTGATCCCTCTAATTGTATAAACGTTTCTCATTTTACTTTATTTGTGCATTCTTCACTAAATTTTGCGCTACCCATGATAATCGGTTCGTATTTTTTTCAGTTTCATGTTACGTGCGTGGGCTAGCAAGCGAGTAGCGACTTGCGAGCCGCTTACCGTTGTTATGCAAGGCAGAATAAAGACAAATCTGGTGTACGCGGAAGTTCTTCGTAGTTTCTGAGTCATTCTACTTTCCTTCTAAGATTTTTGAGTGTTTTCATTTGTTGCGATTATTTTTTTAGTAACTTACAATTCGAAACTGCATAGCAAATTATTTTTCCTAAACTTGTTCTTCCTAAACAGTTCCACCTTTTCCAGAATACCTTTTGGTTAAAAGTTTTTTGTTTGACGAGACCGTTATTTAATTTTTACTTAGACTTTACTTATGAAATTTTTACGGACTTTGCTTAGATTTAATTGGAGTGCATTTGTTTTATTTTTATCTGATCCGAGCTTACAGGAATTGTTTTTGCAGAAATTATCATCGAAATAATTCCTAACTTTCGTTGGCTTGGTAATCAACAATTATTATTGACTGTGTACTCGCACGAAACCAGTTGTAGTCGCACGGAATTGATATAATTTGCGGTCAACTTCGACGTTGGGGAGAAGAATTGATTTGATTTTTCCCGTTTCATAACTGCTACTCATTTTTCCTTTGTTAGATTTTCAAAATTTTCGAAACGTTTTCATAAATTATTGCGTTTTGTAGTAGACTTGGCTCAACTCTTTGTGCCTTTTTATGTCAACGTGTCTATGATGAACCTACGTGGTAAAAGGGTTTTGATACTATTTTAAAAGCGTATATCTAAGCGTTTTTACCCCAGATTTAATCATATTTAATCCTCATTTAGCCATGTTTAATCAAATATTGTAACCATACCTTTAACGTTGATAATCGTTCGTTTGACGCACAATTAGTTTTTTTTTTGGCTAGTTATATTTTATCCGTGTGTTTTTAGTTGTATTTTTTTATTTGTGCGTAATGCAGACAGAAATGAAATTTAAAATGTCTTTCGATGTTCATGGTTGATTTTGATTTTGGTGATTCTCGGTAACACTATTTTCTATATTTTGCAGTTTCTAAATATTTTTCTGTGTTTATCTATTAATTTATTTATTTACTTCCTTTCAAGTACCGCTCAACTTCGATGAACAGGATGAAGTGTTTTGTTTATGCGAATCGAAGTTGTTTATTTGTTAATGAAAATTGGCGCATTATTATTGGCGTTTTTTTTGCGAATAGGTTTCTGTAGTTGTTCTTAACTGGCGTTTTTGCTCATATTTTTTTAAGCGTTGAGTAAAGCTACTCGGTGTTAATTCGTGTTTCCCTAGACTGTAATTGACTGTTTAAAATTGGTGAACATTTCTTGGTAAACGTTCCTTCAGAACCATTAACTTTATTCCTGTCTATTTGCGTCGTAAAATTACTAATTAATTTCTTTACGAGTTTTAACCAGAGATACGTTTTTCCAACCGTGTGTTTACTTGCATTGTTTGCTTAGCACAAACCATGTATTGTGTTATTGTGTTTTAACTAGTATTTTGATTTTAATTTTTGAAGAAAATGTATTTTATGTTATATCGCTTCAGCTACCCTTTTCAACGTTGCTAGCCAGTTCTATCGTATTGTGTTTACGATTTTATTTTTCTCTGGCGGACGGTGCTATTTTCGTTGTTTTTTCAAATCACAAATTGTTAATTTCGAAAGTATCATTGAAATGTTGGCAAGCGATATATGCGCTGTTGCCACATATGCGTTATTGATTAGACTTTGTTTATAATTTTTTCTACTGTAAAAACTTTGCTTTTAATTTTGTATTTTCCCTGATAGTTTTTCGGATAGTTTTTTAAATCAGTAGTTGATGTAATTGGGCCATTTGTTTTTCTTTTGTATCTTGAGCCGAATGTTTTTTTGGTGGGGGGAGGTATACGTCTCCCTCCGTACATCCGTGAGCCGAGCCGCGCAAAAGAACTCGTTGCGTCTGCGCACTCGCATATTGTCTGAGCATTTCCTACCGATAGCACCAGTCGGGCAAGCTCCGAACCTCAGTAAACTCGACCATTGGAGACGCCTATTACTATCCCCGCAGTCAGACTACTGAAGACATTTGGGAGCCTCAGTTCGGAGGCACATATTCATTCTGGATTATATTCCAAACAAGACATCCTAATACACGTATTGTGACATTACCGTGCAATTCAAAATATCCTTATAGCCAGATACCACTTTGATTGACAGTCGACACATTAACAACTTCCTTGAATCTACACCCTGATTACTGGCATCTTAATAATGATTGGCCGGCCAATACCTGTACCATTAAATCCAGCGTCAACAATGAATATCAACATCAAAACCCCCCTCATACTACATTGGGCACTCACGCAAAAAATGCACACATGAACCAGGCATTCCACTACATTCTCAAGAAACCATGCTCCTTATTTGTGCATTCCGTGTTTGCGACACTTGTACAGGTCTTGTTAACAAGACCTCAGTTCATGATTACGGGCAAATTCTCCGAGTCGTTATTCCATTACTAGAGCGTTGGTTGACACTTGACCTATCACTTTGCTACGTAGACTTGCTCTTAGGCTTTTCTTCACACCATCTGCAAATTTATGTTTAGTCCACTTATATATTTTTACCGCAAGATTTATTATCACCTATTTCCACGTTATTTCAAAAAATATAACATTGATTTTGAACGAACAAATTTTTAAACAATTACCTAGTGACATGAGTTTCCTCTAACAACTCACCCGCTCCCAGTGGAGGACTTTACATGTACATTTCATTTAGCCTCTCTTGGCTGTGGAGCTCTTGATTTGTTGTTTAGTTACTTATTTCTGCGAGAAGAAAAACTAACTGCATTATAATGGGCTATGATATGGCGTCAAAATTTATTCTCAATTTACACACTTATTTCATGTGTTTCTGTAGGCACTTCTCTTTATCGCGTACGTACTTGCGCTTCACCGTGACAAGCACTACGGTGTCATAAGTTCAACTGGCTTTCCCAGCGCACAAGATTTTCCTTGTGGGTATGTACTTTCGGACCCTGTATGAAAGAGCCAAGCATTTTGGTGTTCGTTGAATTCCGCCCTAGCATAAATGTGACCGTGTTATATCGTCATGATATAGCCACCCTACATCTATGTTATAAAGGAATCGCTACGAGGAATACTGAAATGCTACACTGTAAAAAATTTCCGTGAATTTCACGGTTAAACACCGAATAAATCACAGTATTTTACTGTCAGGCATATTGCACAGTAAAACACCGGGGCTGAATCCAATTACGATAGAACACCGTTATAGGCAACAACGAGTAGATTTCATACCAATGGATTTCATGAAATAAATTTATTTCAGTTTGAGCTTAAATGACATTGAACAAATTTTGATCAGTTACCATGAACTCCATGAGGTCTGTTTTGTTCACACAATAAAAAACCTGTAAGAAATAACTGAAATAATCAATATCTAGGAACATTTCTTCTCATAATGAAAACACGAATTATCACTCTAGTTATTGATTGATTACATTAACTGCGTTTTTCTCCTACATCAACTTTAGATGCGTTAATTTAGTTTCTAAAACGTTAAAGATTAAAATATGCGTTCGAAAAAATTGGTTCTAAGGTGTTTCTCCCATCATTGCACAGTTCGTCTTTAATTTATGCAGCTCTAATAAAAATCACGAATTAAAAAATAAAAGAGTTTGTATACTAATGTTTTCTTGCAAGGAATGAATTGGTAAATTGATCTATGAGAAGTTTACCATGTGTGAAAAGTATTGGAACCCATTTCCCAAAGCAAGCGCGGTTGCGCGGCAAGTTGAACAGCAGGTGGAATTGTGCGCGAGAGAAATCTATGTTGAAATCATATTGTTATTGCATTCCAGTAATTTTGTTTGGTTCTCATCGTCAGCATTTAATAGTTTGAAAATTATTCCTTCTCGTGTATTAGTAGTCAGCATATAGACTTTATGAGTTGGGGTTTTAATTCATCCAACGTTTACCGGTGATCATCGTAAAGCTCAGGCTGTGTTCTTGTTAATCTACTAACACATATAGTATAACTGCAGGTATTGAGTCTTGTGAGAATTTTGATGAGCAATATTTTCGTCCCTAAATTCTACCTATTCTAGTTGTAAATTCTAGTTGTAAATTGATCTGTGGTAGTTTATATTAACTAAACCTTTTCTGATCATGCTGCTCTTCTTAGTTCAAATACTTTAAATTGTCAACTCAAATCAGAAAATATGAGTAGATTCACCGGCTATGACATTTATTGGAAACATATATACCAAACAGATAGCCTAAATTATGAGTTTATTAGAGTATTCTCAAATGCTCTAAAATATATCACAAAATACAGTACAAATATCTGTTGAAAGGTTAGTCTGAAGCACCATAATAATTGCCCATTCTGTGGAAAAGTATCAAAATTATTTGCATGGTATGTAAGCCATTTTGCATATCATGAAAACTTGTGTTTTGTGGTACAAGTTACAACATAGCAATCAAATTTGTTCTCATTTTAATGTTCTGCTTTGACACCTCAGTAACCATATAAAAGATGGTAAAATAATTAGGTGCCCTATGAAAGATTGTGATGAATTATTCTCAAAAATTTCTAGTTATGAAAGCCACCATTGAAGAGCCCATAGTGGATATTGTCATGAGCAGGTTGCTTTAAAATACTTAATATCATTCGGTGTAAATGAATACAGTGTAGATATTCATTCAGTAGCACTTTCAGCTGGTGAAATTGGCTTTGATGTTTTTGGTACTAGAGATAAAACTGATACTAATGAGACAGTTTGAAAAAATAGTGATGAAAATTTAATTTGATATTATATAGAAGCATTTTATTTATGAAACCTTGCTTTATTTTATTTCAAATTACAGGCAAAATTATTACTTTCATCATATTGTTGGAAGAATTACTTGAAATTCACCAACAAGGGCACACATTTCTGTGACCAAATGAAATCAACGCATTTTAAAGTAAATTTGACATTTCTGATAATAATTTTAACTAAATTGAATGTCTATTTTCAACATCAGATTTGTTTACATTTACACAGACAATTTTAGCCCTGACTTCAAGTGTAAAACAACATTTAATAAATTTTCATTTGTGTTCAACCATTCTAAATCAAATTAGAAAATAATGCTTAAACTAAAAAATTTACTTTTCAGTTTTAATTCCTGTATGTAGAAGCCTAGTGTATGAATCAAAATCATTCCAAAATGAATCTGCTTATATTTCAGTTTTAATTCCTGTATGTAGAAGCCTAGTGTATGAATCAAAATCATTCCAAAATGAATCTGCTTATATTAGGGTAACTTGGCTAAGAAAAATGGCGTACCAGAGGTCAAATCCTTCATTTAGGGATGGTAATTCTCTTGAACTCATTCTCCACCAAGATGCTTTCGAGGTTTGCAATATGCTTTGCTCAAGGTTAAGGTCTAATGCTAATCATACCATTCTGGTTTTGCAATAAATAGGAACTATTTCGACTATTTTGGGTAGGAGGCTATTTTTGAATATTGGGTGAATGACCTGAAGGATTTCAAGAAAAATGGGACTAAATTTTGCAGAAACAGGATCAGAGGCGCTATTCACTGTATTACTGGAGACAACTTTGCCCTTCATTGTGTGTTGGAGGATTCACACAAATATTTTGTAGGTATTCCTTTACTCAGAACAAGATATTAGGCAGAATTCTTTGACTATTTGACAATGTAAAACTGTTGAAAGTTACAAATTAGATCTTGTTGGACTTTAAAAAGGAGTGAACTATGTCAGAGGTGTTTAATTGAATTCTGTATTTAATGTTCTTTCATATTATCATGTTAGTCAGCCTGTGTTACCTCCATGTCTGGGTCATGACCTATATAAGGTTGAGGACCATGACTGCTGTTTTCATTTAAGATTTAGTCTGACTAAACAAATGGTTGTCTTATGAGGAATTGATTAAATTAATGGTAAGTTTTCAATACTTAGAAATAAATGTAAGCCCAGTGAAGTAAGCGCATCGGGAAAGAAGTTAGGAAGGCATACTGCTAAAAACTGGTGCTCACTAAGATTGATGGCATTCATACTATGTAACAAAGTTATGAATTCACAAGACTCTACTTGGTGCTACTTTCTACTGATTTGGGATATTGTTGAGTTAATATGTGCTCCAAAGAAAACTAAGTGATGTTGCTTACTTGAATGTTTTAATTATAACCTATCTTGGCTTACAAAAGACATTCCCTTTGAATGGTATAAATCCCAAGCACCATTACCTGAGGCATTATCCAATGCGTAATTTGGATTTTGGACGAATTATCTGTCTGTGGACCATGAATTTTAAGCATTGCTGCTCATACTTCAATAGATGTTTGCTACAGCCATAATTTTAGGATTAAAGGAACTGGGTAGTGTTTTTCTGACCCTATTAATATTGGCTCATGTTAACAATTTTTTGTGAATGAAATTTCAATTAAGTTCCAAACCACATTTGCTGCCTTCAAGCTCCCAGGTGAAAAATGAAGATTTGTGATGAAGTGACCATCAGAAGATCTCAATGCAAGAAAGAATAGTATTGACTAAAGCAGACAGTGATGTGAAAGATGTCTTGATATTTGGGGAGATTTTTTTTATAATTATTTCTTGTGAGAATTCAGAAAGACTCTTCATTTTTGTTGTTGTGGGAAAGTATCTGTAAATTTTTTATTTCAGTTTTTATGTCCACCTAATTTTCATTACCTTGGGCAGGTTAAGAAATTTAATGATGGTATGAGTTATAAAGAGCTTAGTGTTTATTACCCTCTTCAAGGTAATAAGCAATATCAATACTTTCGGCTAAGTCAAATTTGAATGCTAATGAATTTCTGGAGGTGTGCTTCGGGTGAGTAAATTTAGTTGTGTAAGGGGCACAACTTTAAATCAATGATTTTTTTTGGGTTTAATGTTGGATATTTAAATTGCCAATCATTAGATATTCTTCTTGAAAAAACAATGCTAAGGCTACAAAAAAAGACTAGGAATGTTGATGTTTTCCTACTGCTTCTTTAAATTTTTACCATTAAAAATATCAAATAAAAAGTGAGACTATTTTTCTTCTTCAATCCTTCAACAACCAAATTCATAAGGAATAAAGTTTCATGTGTGTAGTCTAGCCAATAATCGAGTGCTTAGTATTTTTGGTCAATATCGGGTTTAATGCGCTGACGGAAATTAGGAATTCCGTTCCCAAGAATCACTAAAGAATCACATTTAAGAACGTTTTACATGAATGACATTCTGCTCGCCGATGCGTAATTTTCGAATTATTCAACTTTCAAGTTATAGGAACGTCGTATTTAAAATTGAAGGAATGGGCACGTAAATATGCTGCAATACGGTATTGAGGTAACGATGGGTGAGGTTAGGGTAGGTTATGTTAGGCTAGTTAAATAAACTAACCTTAAATAACATAAATCAACCTAAAATAGCTTACCTTAACTAACCCAAACCGGGGATGTTATTTTCTGCCAAGAAGTAGGCGTGTCCCGCCAGAAAAGTGGGCGTGACCCAACAATGCGGTGACTAAGCAACCGACCATATAATGTAATTCCTATGTGAACGTAAATATTGTTATATCTCGAAAATAACGCATCATCGAGCAGAATGTCCTTCGTGTGAAACGCTTTTAAATGTGTTCCTTTAGTGATTTTTGGGAACGGAATTTTTAATTTCCGTGAGCGCATTAAACCCGATATTGACCGGATTTTTTTTTATGAGCCAAATTGTGAAAAAAACCTAAGCATTTACTATCCTGATTTTTTTTTAGACTTTTGCTATCTAGAAACCTTTACATTTTGCTTCTCTTACAATCAATGTGAAAATGAGCAAAACATGAATAAATTTGCAATGGAATATGTAGAAACATCATAGCAATTGTATATTTGGTTTTTTGTGAGTTTAATTAAACTTTTTTTTTGAAGCTGTTAGGATGGATAGAACTCAGTCACACGACAAAAGCTTAATATTTAAATTGTGAATTCATTTCCTTCTTGACTTGTGGGCTAAATATGAATGAAAAATATGCTACTACTTTGCTTACTTTGCCATGCTACTTTATTGAGTTATTTATTTAGCATAATGCCAGGAAAATGACAGAGGCCGAGGAAAAAGGACGGGCCAAAATCATATTCATTTAACTAGAGATTTTTACATACACTCATGCTCTGACATATTTTATTTTGGGTGAATATGGAATTTTAATGTTTGATTGAAACAAATAGAATGTTCACTGATGAAACAACAATGCTTGCAGGAATGTGCAAACATTCAAGGTCATATAATTATGCACAATTTTCTTACATTTAAAAAAAATTCATAGTATGAGGTACTTAATGTTTCTCTTGAGAAGATACAGTTACTGTGTATTTTGAAATCAGTGCTGCCAGGAGAGGGGATTTGAAGCCTCTATAGCATATGGTTTGGTTGGCCTTCCTTTACAGTCATATGGAATAAATTCGTTGGATAGTTACACACGGCCTACTTTTGGTTCCCTGTCACCTTTTTCTGCTTCTATCAATTTCTTCTTCACCTTTGAGCTGGTTTCACGAATTACTTCCAAATTCATATCTATGGACTTGGTGTGGGGACATACCGTGTGCATGGATTTTCATGTCCCTTGATTCTTTACTAAATGATGCCTTCCTCTCTTGGGAACACCCTTGTTGTGTGGTTAGGGAGAGTCAGACTTTACTTGAAATCTAATCTTTGATACTTGGTAGTTGAGTTTCTTACTTACAATTTGATATTAAATAAGTTTTGTTACTCACTAAATGAATGAATCTCATCCTATATTTGTTAATTTATGTGAGTGTGTGCATATTATGCCTAAAAACTCCTAGTGGCATTTTGATATGAGTTATGAAGCCCCTTAAATTTTTTTGGAGGTTTATGAGTGTTACTTGAAGTGCTACCTTTACTATTAATCTACTAATTCACAAAGCCATTAATTGAAGAAATTTTTCTTAAAATATTTATAACCAATTTTATGAAAGTCAAGTATCTTTAAAAATGTTGAAATGTATTTAAATTGAAGTTGGGAATTCGGCAGTGAACCCCCGACAAGTCGAGCAGTTACAGGATTTGATACAAAATTTTTACTTATATTGCAGCTGTATTCGTTTCAATTTTAGGGATTGAGTCTTGTTGAGACAATATAAATTCAGATTACTAAATATTGTTTTTTTCACAGGTAAAAAAGCTGCTGCAAATACATCGGATCCCAACAATGCATCAACCATCTACAAGTACTGGGACTGGTTCAGTGTTGGTCAGGCTCAGTCATGACGTCCTCACTTGGCCTCATTAATCCCAATTGGGCTCACGAATTAGAGGTTCCTTTGAAGAAGATGTCCAGTCGTGATATCATCGATGTGGTTGAAAATAAAGCTCGACCTACGCCAAGGCCGAGGTGCCAGATGCTACGCGTCGTCAGAGAGGCCGCTATGATGGTAACTCACGAGTCTGGCAAGAAGATCCAGGAGATAATAGCTAAGAAGTTTGTGGCAGAGTATCCACAGTCTTTCCAGAACATAATTGGAGGAACTCTAGTTGACGGGAGTTAACATTTGAGATCAACGTACCAAGCAGTTTATTATGGTTAATCAATGAACCCGTAGGTGCTCTCGTTCTTCAATGGTCTTGCAGATTTTGAATGGGCAGAAATATGAACATTGTAAGCCTAAAAATAAGTATCTGGTAACGCTCCTAATTGACTCACTTGATAACGTACAGTTTCTTTTAATTTACTAACATTTATTGGTAGCTTCTCGTATTATTTTTTGTTTACTAACATTTACAGTTAGCTTATTTCTTTATTGCCCTTCAGGGAGATACAACTATTGTATCTATGGGAGTTAGCGCTCCCAGGGGGACAATATGAGGGCCCGAGCTAAAGGTTAGGTAGGCTTTCCTTTTGTTGAAATAGAATAGGTTTTTGTTTTGTTACGGACCACCCTTTTTCGGTTCACTGCTGTCCTGTTTTTCAGGCACCTATTACTTTCTTCTTCAATTTTGATCTTGTTTCATGAACTTCTTTCTCATCGTACGGTTTCTATGCCCTTTCTGCATAGATTCCACGTTCCCTTAACTCCATACTAAATGGTGCCTTCTTCTTTCCTCTCTTTGGATCTCATTTGTTGAGGATAGGGAGGTTTAAACTAACTATTAATCTAATCTAATCTTTTCTCGCTTTATTGACAACATCTGTTGCATGAATATATCTATATATGTAAATATCTATTGATCTGTAATCATTGCTGGATACTATTGTATTTCTCTACTTACGCTTCGTCACTAGGTCATTCACTGCTTTCTTTTCTTTGCACTTCCACACATCTTATTTGCACTAATCGCTGCTTATTTATAATGGATTAGATGGTTGCATTGCTTGCCCTGTAAGCTTAGGCCGCAGGGGTCTCCAAACTTTTTAATGTAAGGGCCAGATTATATATTTTCTACATTCATACGGGCCGAAGGAATAAAAAATGAAAAAAATTACCATTTAATTCCGCGATTCCAGTCGTGAGATAATTATTTTTTCAATGTCACCACCCAGGAATTTGTTTGGCTGGCCAGATGAAATTACGTGGCGGGCTGGATGTGGCCCGCGGACCATAGTTTGGCGACCCCGGGCTTAGGGGATGAGATAATTTTTGTTAGGCATATTTTGCGATATTAGCCCAAACTTAATATTCTTGATTGTCATTACGAAACGCCATTCGTGAATGTTTTGTGTAGTAGAGGCCTAAATGAAATTATTATAGTTTTGGGAAATTTATTTTGTTCGTGGCTCAATTCTTAAATTTTTGTTCTGGTAACCCCAAACTTTTAGTCCTATCACTTGATCCGAATATGATGTTTACTCGTGTTTACCCATAATCTATACGAAGACATTTTGAACGAATGTACTTCATACACTGTGTGTGTATTATATGCTTTGTTTTTATATAGAATAAAAAATGACGTGAATGAATATGTGGATGGTTATTAACTGGTTATTCAATAAAATCATGTATCAAGAGCTAAATGAAAATAGGAGAGCATTCACCAACGTGTTTTTGAAGTTGGTAGAATTTCTCACTGATGAAATGAATTTTAGAATCTGAAAACTCGACTTTAAAGTGTGTCCTATATAATAGGCCTCATTATTCCGATGAAATGGTACTTCGCATGCGTGTAAACCTTCACTCTGTTGTTCAGGAAGGTTCTTGGAGGACTGTGAACGTCAGCGAAGGAGAAAGTGTGAAGGCTTTCGGCTTATAATTCATGCCCTGTTTCGTGATATGATTTTGGTATCTAGTGAAGTTTTTGTTAACGTATTATATTAACGGCTATTATACGTACGTATTAAAGTGCACACTCAAGTTTAGTTACAGGAAAAAATCGAATTCGAATAAAAAATTCACCCTTCGAATTATTTAATTTGTATAGCCTTGTGTAATGCAGCCAAATATTTGTTTTCGATAGCAGTTTAGGTCAATCCAGCTAATTTTTTTGTCGTTATATGACAAATAAACGGACTTGGCTGTGAGAATTGCGATGATGATGATTCGGAATCTATTGACGAAAACGCTCGAGTTGTGATCTGATTTGTGAAGAGCTGTATTTTAACAAGGAAGTGTTTTTGGAGCGTCAATGGAAGGGTAGAGGAACACCGGAAGTTGTGATTTATTTGGTTAAGACAACTTTGAAAATTGAGTTTGATGAACTTTTCGATATTTTCGAAGCATATAATGATTTGACTTCAATAGTGCTTACAGGAATCTTATTTTCATGATTAAAAGAACATTTATTAATGCGATAAATATATTCCAAACAGTTTGCATTATTAAATCTTACTATAACATTGATTCTTCTTTTTATTTTGATTGAAGTTCTTGTATAATATTAATTTTTGAGTCGAATTGATATAATTACCAGTCGTCCGTACCATTTCGTAAGCAGAGAATATTATTTTCTTTTAAAAGCCAATATAGTTCCGAAAATGAAACATTGTTAAAGTCATTTGACATATCGCAATGAGATTTTTGGGTGTTTAGGAAACTAAGGTCAGTTGAACGTATTTCCAAATAGTTGATTTCATACCAATGTCAACTGCCCAGCATGACCAGCGGAAACAACTTACGTCTGCAGGTGACGCAAGTCTCATTTTAAAGTTAAATGTTCGTTGAAGAATTCGGGTTGACCAATGGAAGCCGTTATATCATTCTATTACTTTATGTAAACTATTCTTTTACAGACATTTCAACAGTTATCGACAATTTTCTACGATATATGGATTTTACTATGCTCATTGTATTTTGAAGCTTCAACGAGCAATTGATTTTCCTTGACAATTAAGCAATTATGTATTTTCATCTTTTTTTGTTTCACAATTACTTGCATTTTATACGGAAATTCGGCCAAAAATAAAAAAGACAAAAGTTTTACCACCGTTTTTCAAGGCAAATCAGAAGAAAAATGCTGGTTTCTACAGTTTTCAATACCCAAGTTTTACTGTTATTTTACGGCAATTTCGTATGAATTATTTTTTTTACCGTTTTTAATTTCCGGGTATTACCGTTTACAGCACGGAAACTCCTTAGAAATCACGGTTTTTTGCCGTTTTCTGCCCTCAGGTTTTACCGTTTTTTTCACGGTTTTTTGTTGGCGGCGTAGTTGCCAGACATTTTACCGTGAAATCACGGTGAAATTTTCTACAGTGTACGCTAAGGTTAAGACTGACTAGGTTACGTTTGGATAAATTTAGTTATGGCAGGTTAGATCACGATAATTTTGGTTATTTAAGGATAGCTTTACCTATGTGTCGACAAGTTATATTTTATTAGGATAAGATTTATTTTGCTAGGTCATTTTAGCAGCTGTTAGAAGAATTTACGTTTTATGTCAATTCGACACGCAAGTACTGTCAGGTTATTCAAGAAATAAGTCAACTTATGAAGGAATGAGCTAGGCTATGCAGACAGGTTAAGTAATGGGTAAGACTGGTTAAATATTGGGTAGGATAGGTTAAGTATTGGGTAGGATAGGTTAAGTATTGGGTGAGACAGGTTAAGTATTGGGTGAGATAGGTTAAGTATTGGGTGAGACTGGTTAAATATTGGGTAGGATAGGTTAAGTATTGGGTAAGACAGGTTAAGTATTGGGTGAGGCAGGTTAAGTATTGGGTGAGGCAGGTTAAGTATTGGGTGAGACAGGTTAAGGATTGGGTAAGACAGGTTAAGTATTGGGTGAGACGGGTTAAGTATTGGGTAAGACTGGTTAAGTATTCGGTAAGACTGGTTAAGTATTGGGTAAGACAGGTTAAGTATTGAGTAAGATTGGTTAAGTATTGGGTAAGACAGGTTAAGCTAAGATAGAGATGGTTAGGTTACAGTTGGTGCGTACATGAAATATTATTCAACGCGTTCACCGCATTTCCGCGGTTGTTAACGCTTCCCTATTGAAATTCTAAGCCTTTTAGAAAGCGTTTTCAGGCATTTATAAGCCAAGAGATTAGTCGTTTTCAAGCAGCAAATTAGCCCATTTCA
>JACJUY010008258.1:14070-45861 GCA_014220935.1 Platorchestia sp. MABIK | reverse complement strand
TGAGTAACTCCCCACAACACCTGAGTAACTCCTCACAACACCTGAGTAACTCCCCACAACACCTGAGTTACTCCCCACAACACCTGAGTAACTCCTCACAACACCTGAGTAACTCCCCACAACACCTGAGTAACTCCCCACAACACCTGAGTAACTCCCCACAACACCTGAGTAACTCCCCACAACACCTGAGTAACTCCTCACAACATTAACAGTATATAACACTACACCCACTGAGATGATAAAAAATATTAATTAATCATTTTCAATTCATTTTAATGTACTTCCAGAAAATCAAAGAACTTATCATACGGACAAAAATTCTGTAATTTTGGGCAGTGACTGAATATGCACGGTCAACAAAATAATTTGTTTATTAAATTGAGCAATACTCAACTTTTGCAATTTTACGATAATAAACAATTTTTAACAAATAAAATTAATTAATACGTTAAATTTTATAGTAAATTCAATCCCCGTTTAAGCAATAGATTTCTTCTGAAATTGCTTCTAAATGGGCTGCAAATTTTTATTGTTGTCCTTTTCCGATTTTCTGTGTCAAAATTCTTCAGGTCAGGGGAAATTTTTTTTTATCTTCATGAGACTGAAATCTTGAAAAAACGCCCAAAATTTCGATAAGTCTTGGGTGTGGGAACTGGCGTGGGTAATTTTCGTTGATTTCACAGTACGTTTTGGAACATTACCGTGTTGGAAATTTTTTTCACTAAAAGTCTATGTTTTTAACCCTAGAATGGCAACCCTCGTGAGAATTGCATCATCCCCAAATTCACTAGGGAGAAAATCACCCCAGGTTAACGTTCTAGGGTTAAAGAAGCAAAGAAAATCGTGAAATATTTTCACGTACTGTCTTACGTGTTACTATCTATAACTGCAATGCAATCATCATCCTTTTCAGAGGATGCCAAAATTCTGAACTACATACCAACAAATTCCCCATTCTGAAAGCTTCTCACTAATTAAAAACTGGCCATCCATTTAATACTTCTATTCAAAATTATCAAGGCTTTATTATCATCATTCAGGAGAAGGGTTCAAATGAACATATATATAAAAATTAAATTATTTTAGAGAAGTTAAAAACACGTGTCTGACCTAATTTTCACTTAGTCGTATCTTGCCTAATTTTCGTATTGAAATTGCGTCCTTCAGTTCGCAGACAACCTCATCTTTCCTCCAAACTTAATTTCCAGAATTATTCCAAAATCAATAAGCCTGTGCTTCATTGTTGTATCCCGGAACTTTTTTCGGAACGATAATTCATTTTTTTTTATCTTGAATAGAGTGATCATATATAATATTAGTTTTAATCAATTGGAATTCTTTAATTTAAGAATTGGTTGGATGCTCAGTATCTGTTTCTAACTGTTGCATTCGAGCAACTCTAAGCAGCATGAGAGCAACACTAGGGAGCATGAGAGCAACACTAGGCAGCATGAGAGCAAGGCAACATAAGAGCAAGGTAACATGAGAGCAACACTAGGCAGCAACACTAGTCAGTAATACACTAGTCAGTAATACACTAGTCAGTAATACACTAGTCAGTAATACACTAGTCAGTAATACACTAGTCAGTAATACACTAGTCAGTAATACACTAGTCAGTAATACACCAGTCAGTAATACACTGGTCAGTAATACACTATGTAGTCAGTAATACACTAGTCAGTAATCCACTAGTCAGTAATACACTAGTCAGTAATACACTAGTCAGTAATACACCAGTCAGTAATACACTGGTCAGTAATACACTAGTCAGTAATACACTAGTCAGTAATACACTAGTCAGTAATACACTAGTCAGCAACACGAAGAGAAAGCACCACGAGAGCGCCAGAGCAACAGTGAGGGAGGCACCCCACACAGCGCAGCGAAAGTCAGCAATTCTCTCCCTGCGCGTGTCCGTGACGGAGCGTTACGGCGACATATGATGCTTCCTATTTGTCTGATGCGCCGCCTCCAATTCTGTGCTGCTTATGGCGTGTGCTCCTGTCTCTGTGACTGTCGATCCAGCGGCTGCTTTTCCTGGTGCGGGTCTTCCCTGCTCGCTTTTGTTGTTCTTTTGTTCGGTAGGTGAATGGGTGCTTTTGTAGGGTTTCGTTCGATTATTTGATGGTGTTTTGTTGTAATTCGTTCGGCAGGTGTTTGGCTGGTTTTTGTTATTTCGTTCGATTATTTGATGGCTTTTTGTTTTGTTGTAATTTTCTCGGCAGGTGTTTGGGTGTATTTTTTTCGATGGTTTGATGGTTTTTATTGTTCCATTCTAGGATTGGCTGATTTTTGTTATTTTGTTCGAGGATTGGTTAGTGTTTGTTGTTTCGTTCGGTTTGGCTGGTTTTCGTTATTCGGTTCGGCAGATGAGTGGCTGTTTTTTGTTTTTTCGTTTTATGACTTGCTGGTTTTATGATTTGATAAATGATTTTCATGTTTGTGTAAATTCGGTTGATGATTTTTATATGTGTGTTAGTTTCTGGGGTTTGTGTTGATTCGATACATGATTTTCTGCTTTGTGTTAGGACAGTAGACGATTTAAAGATTTTTATTAATTCAGTAGAAGGTTCACATATTACAAGCTCCATCGCAAATGTGTGGCAAAACGCTTGTCATAATAAGAATAAAATAAATGACTGAGGTTAAATGTATAATAAGAAATTTACGCAAGTTAATAGTTGAAAAAACATGTATGACAACGACCTTACAGTAAGTGTATGACAACACACACACAATCAATTCGTAGTCATTTAATTATTAACAGATAATAACATGTAGTTCAAATGATTAACAACGATTAATATTTGCTAATGAATGTTCAAAACCAAGAAAGATAGAAAATGAAAGAAAGCAGTTTAGTTCCAATAAAATTTTTACCTATTACATAACATTGGTTTTTAAAATATCTTCGGATAAAATCCTTCGTTGGAGAACAAACATGTGTATTATAATGGCCATGTCAATGTTTGATCAAAAGATTAAGAGAAAAACAATGAAAAGCTTGGTCATGTCATGTGAGAAAGCTTGTGAACACTGATAGCAAAATGCTTAATTGAACAGCCTCCCCTTGCATTCACACACGAGCTTCTGAGGCTTCTGCGGGAGCTGTTGTTATTGCTGAAAGTACAAGGAGTGAAAGCAAATAATTCTTCATCTAAACTTGAAGACAAACATGTCTGATCTACAAGTTCTTGACCCAAAAATTTTAAATATCATTATTTGATTGCTGGAATACAAGCATTTTCTATACTACTTTGCAAATTGTGTAGTTTTAAACTAGTTTTTCGTGCATATATTTCAACAGGTGTGCACCTAGTGACCAGCTCGGGGAAGTTGCTTCACAACGTTACGTTTTTTATTTCATTTCATGCCAAAGTATTGCTGTCAAAAGAGATTTTTGAATGGTGCACAACACACAAGCGCTGCAGGGGATGTGAATCATTGCTTAGAATACGCAATGAGATCATTAAGATCTCGGAATTTGAATCAATACTTTTAATTCACATTGAGGTCTTACAGAGCTCGGAATATGAATCCTTAATTACTATGAATGCACCATGAGGCCTTACAGACCTCGGTATATGAATCATTATTTTGAACACACATTGAGGTTTTACAGATCTCGGAATATGGATCATTATTTAGAATACACATTGAGGTCTTACAGATCAAGGAATTTACTGTAACATTGTGGTAAGCACACGAATTTAAACAAACGTAAAAATTTAAACAATGTAAACAATTTTTACCCCAAGCGCTTAGCGTATGAATACATTTTAATTCCATTGTGTTGTAATACATTTCATGTATCAGCTTTTTTGGAAAAAAACGGTTTTTCTATTTCCTTCTTTCTTCCTTTTTTTCTTTTTACACAAGCAAGGAAATGGCTTTCATGGGACCTCACATGCACACACGGGAACCTCAGTTGATGTAAGCACTTACATAAGCATTATGCGCATATATCAGCTGTATGATCGCTTGAGTGCTCTTACATACACGCATGTGATCCTGATTTTCCCGATAAATCCAAGCCTGGTTCACAAATCCGTCACCGTCAGCAACGCGCACTTGTACAGAGCCTGGTTTACTGTGTGTGTGCACGTGGTGTTCCAAGAAAGCCATTTCCGTGTTAGTGTAAAACGAAAATTGAAAGAAATAACGAAAAAGAAAAAATGTTCACTTCAAAAAAAGCTGATACAGGAAAGGTATTACAGTACATTGGATTTTAAAAATTTCTTAATATAAAGGCTCTAAATAAGTGCTCAAATATAAATTGAAAGTAAAGTTGTATAGTAAATAATAGTATTCCAGCAATCAAATAAAGATATTTGATATCTTTGCGCCAAGGGCGTGTTACTGTCAGCAATTTCAATTTTGTGACTACCGACCAGTAGTCACAAACTCAATTCTCATAAATACTTAATCAAAGCTAAATGAAGGCACGATCCAGTTAAAATAGGCTATTTTCAAAATGTTTCACTACATTTGAGTTGAATGTAGAACTTCAGATTAACCCATCGAGGTCAAATTGTTAATCAAAACTAGATGAAGGCTCGAACCAGTTCATGTTAGCTATTTTCAAAATGGTGCGCTACTCAGTTTAAATTTGAGCTGAACATTGAACTTGAGTTTAACCCACCGTGGCGAGCGCGCTAAACGATCCCTAAGTATAGGTGACACGAAGCCCCGTGGCCTGCTTTTGGTGCCTGGCCCCGAAAGAATGACCTGATGACTTTGTAGTCCTGGTGCCGTATGTTGCGCGCCGCCTGCTGCTGCTGCTCCTCATACTTTTGTGTGCTGCTGCCTTACTGTATACTTCTGTGTGCTGCTGCTCTGTTTACTTCTGTGTGCTGCTGCTGCTGCTCATACTTCTATGTGCTGCTGCTGCTGCTGCTGCTCATACTTCTGTGTGCTGCTGCCTTACTGTTTACTTCTGTGTGCTGCTGCTGCTGCTGCTCATACTTCTGTGTGCTGCTGCTCCTCATACNACAAACACAAAACATCGTCGATTAAATTTTGACGTTAACGGAAACTGAAACAAACACAAAACATCGCGGATTAAATTTTGACGTTAACGGAAACTGAGACAAACACAAAACATCGCGGATTAAAATTTGACGTTAACGGAAACTGAGACAAACACAAAAAATCGTCGATTAAATTTTGACGTTAACGGAAACTGAACCAAACACAAAACATCGCGGATTAAATTTTGACGTTAACGGAAACTGAGACAAACACAAAACATCGCGGATTAAATTTTGACGTTAACGGAAACTGAAACAAACACAAAACATCGCGGATTAAATTTTGACGTTAACGGAAACTGAAACAAACACAAAACATCGTGGATTAAATTTTGACGTTAACGGAAACTGAAACAAACACAAAACATCGCGGATTAAATTTTGACGTTAACGGAAACTGAGACAAACACAAAACATCGTGGATTAAATTTTGACGTTAACGGAAACTGAGACAAACACAAAACATCGTGGAATAAATTTTGACGTTAACGAAGGCTGAGATACTCACGTGTCGTGAATCGTACAACTTATAAAACGCAACGACCATCTGTAGGTTTGATGTGTTCAGTTTTAAGTTAAACTTCTGCCTGGTGCATCGGAAAAATTGGCACAAACTATTCTAGCGCGTCTAACGGCAAAACTAACACAACTATTCTCTTGAGACTTTGGGCAAAATTTACGACAAAATTCTTTCGATTCTGATTTTAGAATTAAGGGTAAATTAGTGTCGAATTAAGGTAATTTTGCCACAGAATTCTGTTGCATATCATGATAGAATATACGACAAAATTCTGTCTGTACGGTGAGCATTATTTGTTACTGAATTCTCTCCGGTTTAAAGGCAAATTTGCAATAAGATTTTGTCAAATTTTACGAGAAAATTTCTGGCATATTTTATTTGGTTTTAACGGTAAAACTCAATCGCTTTTACAAAAAAATTGTACTGATTTTAAAAGTAAAATTGTATAGGTTTTAATGGGGAAATTGTGGTGGTTTAAAAGTGAAATTACATCGCTTTCATGTGTAAAATTTTGTCACCTTAGACGGTAAACATTCGTCGTTTTTAAAAGTAAAATTTCGTCGCTTGAAATGGTATTATTTATGTTTTTAATCTGTGAAATTTTATTACTTTAGTCGTTAAAATTTAATCACTTTGAAAAAGTGAAACTTCATCACTTTGAACGGTAAAACATCCCTCCCCTACGTCAATAACTACCACAAAAGAACGGCACGTTAAGGGCGGCTTAAGGAGCGAGGAAGGAAGACGTCATGGGACCACCTTGCCCTTGACCCAGAATAGGACAGGTTCGCAGCCACAGGGCAAGGGAGCCGCGGGACAAAAACCTCTGGCGCACTTTGCCCCCGGCGCGTCCGTCGCGCATCCAAAGTTCGCGAGCCGGCGCCGGCCTGATGCTGGGAGTACTGGCGGCTTTATGATTGTTTGATGTACTCTGTGTTACAATGTACTTTGTAATTCAATGTAATTTATACTGAAATGTACTCTGCATTGAAACGTACCCTGTATTATGTTGTACTTTGTATTACTTTCCGTCAAAAGTGTGGGGCTGGGAGTACTGGTGGCCTTAGAGTTGTATGATGTACTCTGTGTTTGAATTTACTTTGTAATTCAATGTAATCTTTACTGAAATGTACCCTGTCTTGATATGTACTTTGCACTACTCGCCGGCGCCAGTGTGGGGCTGGGAGTGCTGGCGGCCTTTGCGTGGGATGGAGTGTCTTAATATGAAGATAAGAGCAAAGAAAAACTTTAAGATCATTTTACTGAAACGTTTCAAGCTACAGCTTATCATCAGTCATAACCTGCACTGACAAAAATATACATGCATTGAATAAAAACATTTTTGTTTTTACAGATGAGTGATGATGAGCTGAGGCTTGAAGCGTTTTATTAAAATGATTTTAAAGCTCTTCGTTGCCATTACCTTCATAGTTAAACTGCTTAGCAGATAAGATATTCCTAATATTCTGCTTAAATATGATGTGCTCTGTATTACAACGATGTACTCTGTATTTAAATATACTCGGTATTCAAATGTACTGTATAATTAGAAGTAATTTGTATTCACATTTACTCTGAAATAAAATTTGCTCTGAATTAAAATGTTCTCGGTGTTGAAATGTACTCTATAATAAAATAAATTCCGAATTAAAATGAAATCATAATTAAAATGTACTCTGTATTAAAATGTAATCAGTATTAAAATCTATCATTAAAATTTTACTCATCCTTTCGCTGACGATTACTCGTGAATTTTTTTGTATCAAATGCGACCATGATTTTTCAAAATGTTAAATTTAATTAAATCGAATTCTGTTTTCTTTTATTTACCTGATTAGCCTCGTGTCTATGTCGGATAACACCTACGTCTAAACATAATATACGAGTGCTGTGCAGTCAGAGCGTGGGTACATGGCTTGGAGGGCATTCTGTGAATCCCCTTTCGAGAACCTCAACTTATTCGGACAAAAATTGATCAAATTTGTACATAAGGTATTCATAAGGTATTCATACCTCGAATCCGATGTCGCATTAGGGTAATGAATGAGACTAATTTTTATTTGAGTTATTAGAGATGAGTCTTTGAGAATCTCAATTTATACGGATAAAAATTGGCCCTATATTTACATACGTTGTGTGACGCACCATAATATAGTTGAGTTGCTGAGGTTAATTTTTACGTAGTTAAGGTTTGTATGAGATGAGGTTAATTTTTTACGTAGTTTAGGTTTGTATAAGATGTATAACTCAAGGACATGACATGTGTTGGCGTACTCCAGTGACAGTATTCCCTGTGACTTTGGTTACTTTGGCCTACACGTACCATTGACGTAGTGTGTCAAATGTGACGTTAGAGGTGAAGGTTTACAGTACATGTTGAAAAGAACAACGTTAATCCCGCGAATGATGTTAATTCTGAGAAAAGGTTTGCTATTTTTTAGAAGATAGATGCTGTTATTTAGGAAACCCGTGCTTTTTGCGAACGCAATGTCATTATTTCTTACAGCAGACATGTTGTTATTCTAGAAGAGATATGTTATTACTTGAACACTTGAGCGGCTGCCTCCAAAAGTAAAAGGGTTTCATTTCTAAAGCTCGTTGACTCAGGAGTAGCATAAGCCTAAAACTCGTAAACTCAGGAATAAAGTAAGCCTTAAGACTCGTAGACTCAAAAGTAGCGTGAGCCTAAGACTCGTAGACTCAGAAATAGCGAAAGCGTAAGACTCGTAGACTCAGAAATAGCGTAAGTTTAAGACTCGTAAACTCAGAAGTAGCGTGAGCTCAACCATCTAAAGAATATTAGGTGTAGCGATTAGATAAGTATACCTTGAAGTGACTAACCTACAACATAAAACTTTCCTTCAACAAAAAGGCTCTGGTTCTCAATACTTGCTTACGGCGTGACACATTCGCTTGGGATTTTTTACCCTTTTTATTCGTTTAAACCAAATTACATTCGATGATTGATCACCGGTCTACGCTTAAAGCTCGCCATAGCCGTGTGTGTATAGGACCTGACTCCGGGCGGGAAACGCGGGTTCGAGTCTCGGCGCTGGTGGCGATTTTCTCTGTTGGGTATAGTAGAAAAAATTCCAAGCACAATACCCCACTCTACCCAGGTGTCTGAAATGGGTACCGGTCTTTGACCGGGGGAAAGCGTCATGGAGTCCTGGTGTTAGTTATAAGGCATTTGAAAAACCAATGTAAAAGATGATTTGTATGATGCTTCAATTGGAAATAAAGCATCCGTAGATGCCGATGTTTGTTTTTTTAAATTGTTTTCTTCTCTCTGCTGATTGTCTAGGTTGCTTATAAAAAATCTTCTTCCCACGCATTGAATTGAGTAGAAACGGATGTAATATTTTATTTTGGACTCTAAAATTCTTTACTCGGCGCAGTGTAAGGAGTATAAATGAAGGCTGAATTTTGTATGCTTGACATTATCAATAAACACCGATGTGAAATCTGAAAATTTGAACGGCAGCAGCGAAGGTCAGCAAGATGAATTCAGAAAACTCACTAATTTCGCAGCAGTGAATACTGAATGTGAAACTAAAGGCCAAAAACAATTGATCATATATAATAAAAAAAAATTAATAGGAAACAGAAAAAGACGAAGAAGAAAAGAAAAAATCGGAACAGAAAAAATTAATAGTACTCGAGGAGATATTTGCCCAATCAACAAACAACAAAATTAGCGGCAAATTCTACAGTATCAACGTGATAAAAAGAAGTTCCTTCATTTTAAAAGGAGCGCATGATGCTTGAAATCATGGGCAGACTTCTTTATGAAAGGAACCATTTGTGAATGAAACAGAATAAAGGTTTCTTCTCAATTCTTCTCAATGAAAAACAGCAAATATAAAAAATAAAAACCAAGTGCTTCTCAAAGCAGTAAGGCATACATATAATGAACAAAATAAAGGCCGAATTTATCTCATTGAAATACGATACAAGGAAGAAGTAAAATAAATCCTTAATTCTTTTAACCGAAACAAGGCAGATATCAAAGGAACACAATAAAGGCCGAATTCTTCTCAATGAAAGGAGACAAATGTATGGCATTAGCAAACCCAGCATCGGGAGCCGTGTTGGGGGGGGACGGGGAAGGGGGGGGGGAAGAAGAGTAGAAGAGAAGGTGGAGGAGAGTGTGTGTGACGCACACACATTCCTGGGGAGAAAGTTCGGGGGAGAATTGGTGGGTGAGAGGGAGAGACTCAGACGGGTGAGAAAGAGAGACACGGACGGGTGAGAGAGGGAGAAACGGACGGGTGAGAGGGAGAGACACGGACGGATGAGAGGGAGAGACACGGACGGGTGAGAGGGAGAGACACGAGCGGGTGAGAGAGTTAGAAACGGACGAGTAAGAGAGAGAGACACGGACGAGTGAGAGGAATCAGCAACACTTGTTGCTGGAGTCTGTCGGGGATTTGTTCTCTCAGAGATATTTTGACACACTTGTGTGTGTCAAAAAGTTATTCAGTTGCATTTTGGTACATTTGAGTCTGTCACCTTTTGAACTCGTTTCAAGTGATCGAGATAGTTAAATCACACTTCCCACTTCTTGTCATGAGAACATTTTCATTACAAACTTATGCAGTCTTTGAAATTTTTGAAGGAATATAATTCTTCATAAATCATAAGATATTTTCCTATTTTCTCTTAAATTCTTAGATATTGTCAGTCATTCGGAGTATTCACAGGGTTGTGTGTGAAAAGGAAACATTTATGCGAAATAGTACTGACCAAGGTTGTGTCAGGGTTGACACACTTATGTGTGTCGTATCAGCCCATGGCACACAAAAGCGCAGCGTGTCACAAAACTTTGATTAGTATTGTATATTGATAACACACTTTTTTGGTACGATTTTGTGGCACGTGGGCGCACAAAAATGTTTTGGTTTTGAAGAAAAAAAATTTCAGGGTAGAAACGAAGATCGTTTCTCTCATTTTTAACTTATTATTCTCATTTGTAAAAGAGGGAGACCAGCGCGCCGCGCAATCAACTTCATGCACGAGTGTCTTCATCTTTTATTTTGTTCTTTATTTCATCTTCTCGCCTCATCGATATGATCAGGTAAGTAATTACCCGATTATCTCGATAATTACTTTTTGTCACGATATTTTAGATTTTTTAGCAGCTGTAATAATTCATAGAATAATTCCGATAATAAAATCGCAATTTAGCTCACAACGATTGCTGCGGCTGCTCACACAGAAGTATGCAACTACACACGTAAACAAAAAATTTCGGATCTAAGACAGTTGAATTTAATCGTTAGAAGACGTTACAGCGCTCCTAGTTAGAAAAACTCTAAGGCAACACTATATTACATTTTAAAATAAATTCTCATGCTTACCGAGGCCAAGTACTTCAAGTTTCGACGGCGCTGCCACGACACAACTAATTCAACCACAAATATACAATCACGAGATAAGTGCCGAAATTATTTCAAAACAATAGCGATGCAGCGAGGACATTAAATTAGTTTCCCTATTCATCTAAAGTTAAACGTTTGACTGGAAAGTAGGTACAAAGTAAGTTCACGGGGAACTATTGGTGTCACTAGGCAAACTGAGGTAAAGAAAACAATTTTAGCAGAATATCACCAGAACTCACGTGGCAATCATAAGCGAGATACTCTTCGCGTTAATTCTGAGAGTGCTATTATTAGCATCATAATAATATATTCTGCGAGTGACTGTGATCTTACTTTTCGCGTTATATCTTACAAGTGCTATTTTCAGCATCAAAATTTTATTAAGAAATTAATAGCAAAATTTTTTCGAAAGGCATGCACGTCAGGTCGCATGAAACAATCCAAATCACCACCCATACGAAGGTAAAATGCTTGAATGTTACCAAAAACTCACCCACAAAACATGCACCAATCGATAAATTACGTCTTGAGTATCGTTGCAGTGAAATAAGATCAACGAAATATTGTTTTCGTTTTCATTTGAAGTTATTCAGCTATTATCAGGGGGTTCAGGACCAGAGGCTTTACTTCGTACCTCTGGCAGGAATAGAAGCTCTGCATTCCCTCACGGTTCCATTGCGTCTCACCAATGCAGGAAAGGGACTAGATTTTCAAACTATTTACGACTTCGTAAGTTCTTCGGGTTAACTTACGATGTCGGCTGCACCGCTACAACAACCGATTTTGATTAAGCCTCTATAATACCTTCTTACGTATTCAGGAGTTATCGTGCGAGTCAGTGTTTTTATCTGACTTTGAAAGGGTTGTCACAAAAATCAGGTTCAATATGAAGAGATTTTCAGATTTCGTGATATTACAGTTGAAAATTTCTTTGGAAACCCGAATTTTACATGACCTAAAGCATCCGAAAATAGCTTTAACTGAACAACTTTTGGCAAGTAAGAACGATTAACGATCCAGGGCCCTGTGATGAATTTTTCCTGCCGCCAGGCCTGCGACTTGAAACTAATAATTATTTTGAGACTCCTTAATCACTTAAAGGAAGTGGAGAGAAGAGACCATTTAGAAGAACTGTAGAACACGAGGAATAAATGTATAAGTGCGTTCCCTTACAGAATAGTTGCGCATTGAAACAACCAGTTGGGAAAGAAATTTAAGAAAAACAAAGAGATGTCGAAGATGGGACGAGCAGTGAAAGAAGCTAAGTGAGCAAGAAAGATCATGAAAAATGTTCTGCACCTGAAAGACTTTCTATACCCGAAAGACTCTCTACGTCTGAAAGACCTCCAATGCCTGAAAGACTTTCTATACCTGAAAGCTTTCTATTCTTGAAGTGTCTCATTTAGATCAACTTTAATTACGCTGTACACTAGTGTCGCTCACTCTGGTTGCAACACAGATCTAATCTGGTCGAGGCAGCCATCTGTTCTTTTGCCGCTCAAATATTGCACACAAATAGCAAGTAATCCAACAGAAATAGCTAGTAACCAAATCCACTCACAGTAGATAGACGTCCCCTTCAAATTTTGTGTAGTTGACAGCAAACAAAAACGCTTGGGATTACCGTAACGCCTCTGTGTCGCCAGAAGTGTCTGGTTGAGAGCAGTATTTATATTGCAGCGTACGACGTGCTCTGTAAATTGCTTTGCTTTGTTTCGTAAGATGAATAACCTTAGCATTCCCTGGGCAGAGCAGCATATGCAGGCGATATTTCACGATGCGAAGCCCTCAACACGTTCACTACGTTTCCGCGGTTGCTACCGTCAGTTTGGTTAGGCTGGAAGGCGCAGAATTGAAAAGTCATCTTCACTGCTTGATTACATTTGTATCCTTTCTAACAAGCGGGGAAAATATAACGGCACGATAACATTTCAACTTGAACGCCATGGTCTAATTTAAGTTTAGGAAGTGACATCAGGGAAATGGTTGCCATTGTTACTGGTACGTAAATGAGCAATGCACGAAGTGGTGCGCACATGCACCAATACGTAGTGAACGTGGTAAAGGCTACACCTCACGTAATTACATCGCTTCCATACACACGCCACTGAACGTAGACGAGGATTGAATAAACGAGACATTAAAATCGTTACAATGTAATTTGTAAATTTACATCACGCCTATCAGCTATTTGTACACTTGTGTAAAAACATGAAGAATATTCGCAAAGGAAAAGTGATCATGAATTAAAGGACTATCATTCAGCAGTCATCTTGAATTACCTAGAGGAAAACTCGATGTTTTGGTCTCTACGATCATCCGGCAGCTGAACTTGGCATATGAGGCCCACCAAAGGAAAGTAGATAAGGCCCACCAAAGGAAAGTAGATAAGGCCCACCAAAGGAAAGTAGATAAGGCCCACCAAAGGAAAGTAGATAAGGCCCACCAAAGGAAAGTAGATAAGGCTCACCAAAGGAAAGTAGATAAGGCTCACCAAAGGAAAGTAGATAAAGCCCACCAAAGGAAATCAGATGAGGCGTATCAAAGGAGAAAACAGAGAATGCCCACCAAAGACATTGGATCGAGACCCAAGAAGTAATTTTAAAACACGTCAAAAACACTAGTTACATAAAAAAAGGCAGCAAGAAGAGAAAGACAAAACTCAAAAGGCAGAAGCACAGCGACCTCCGCAAGGGCGTTGCAGAAAACACTTCACAGGTTATAGAAAGGGAAAGACAAAACTTGAAAATTAGAAGAGAACACTTCACAGAAGAAGTTCACAGAGAAAGAAAAGACTCCACAGAAAATAAAGTGAACACTTCACATGTTCTGGAAAGGGAAAGACAAAACCTAAAAATAAGAAGTGAACACTCCACAGAAGAAGAGAACACGCCACAGAGGAAGAGAAGAACACTTCACATGTTTTGGAACTTGTCGAGCCAGTCGAGGACCCTGTGCTGCTCCTCAGAGAGCTCGTCGTCAGCGTTGCTGATGCCACCGCTGTCGCCCAGGTTGCTCACGTACTCTGCACACGGTACGCCTTTGTTTTACTTCCTCCCACACGCTGCTGCTTGCTTCTTGCTATACTAGTTTAGGACTTCTGAGTCCTGCTATAGAAGTATAGTATGTTCCTTTAATAGGTTCAAATTTGTTTATTACTTATGAGCTATGCTAAATTAGTATAGTATATTCGTTACTATGTTACTTTCATACGTTCAAGTTAGTTTAGGACTTCTGAGCTATGCCATATTAGTTTAGGATATTCGTTGCTATGTTACTTTCATACGTTCAAGTTAGTTTAGGACTTCTGAGCTATGCCATATTAGTTTAGGATATTCGTTGCTATGTTACTTTCATACGTTCAAGTTAGTTTAGGACTTCTGAGCTATGCTATATTAGTACAGTATATTCGTTGCTATATTAGTTATTCTATTAGTTTAGGACACTTCACACTAATTTAAAATCATTTGTAGGAAGCAATTTTGAAAATAGCAAACATGAACTGGATCGCGCCTTCATTTAGGTTTACTCGAGTATTTTTGAAAATTCAGTTTGTGACTACTGGTCGGCCAGCAGCAGGATGAAACTCCCTCCGGTACACGGGTGGAGCACGTTGCGGTCAAAGTATCAACAGATGAATGGTAGTTCAAGAAATCTGACGCTTCTTTACTTCCCAACGAGAGTTCTCATAATTTCTCCGTAAGTTATTTCATTTTTGATAATATCACGGCTGAACCTGTTGCAAAATGAGTGATTCAACGCAATTAGAAAGATATTCTAGAAACATTCGGACATAAGGCTTCTTGTTAAAAACATACAAGGCTTCAAAATCTGAAACACACACCCAAACAAAGACGAAATTTTAGTTGTACTACAATGAAGACTTGAAAGTAGCCGCTTCTTTCGTTAATCGAAAAGAGTACCCTATATGTCCAGGCAAAACCAACACTATAGCCGGACCAAAATAACTACTAAAAAGTACATTCGCCACGGAACAATCTAAAATCCTCTCTCATACAAAAACAAGGCTAAAGATGCAGTAAAACAGATGCTCAGAGATGTACGTCCCTCGGATTAATCTGAAAATCCCACAGAAAAACAAACAAACCAAAAGCTAAATCAGTGCCCAAAAAGGCTCAGAAATTAACACTTTGACTGCGACATGAGCCACCGGTAGTACACGGAGGGGATTTTCATAATGCTGCAGACCGACCAGTAGTCACTACTAAATTTTCTCAAATACTTATCAAAACGAAATGAAGGCACGATCCCGTTCACCTTTGCTATTTCCAACGCTGCTGACAACAATTAGCTTCAAATCTGAGTTGAATACTAAACTTCCGTTTAACCCGCCGCAGTTAAGGTACCTCTGATGATGTTCTTGATGGTCTTGACGGAGGCGTTCCTGAGGTTGAGCATCTTGACGACCCTGCGCTTAATGCTGGGCGGCCCCACAGCACACACGCACAGCATCACGTAGTCCAGCAGCTGCAGCGTGAACAGCCCCCCGTCCAGCCGCCGTGAGTACATGTCGTCCTCAGACAGCTTCTCGTCCTGTGGCGCACGGGACAAGTGAGAGATCTATTCTCACCGCTTCTTTAGTGATAACAGGAAGAAGGGGGCTTATATTTAGATAGCTGAGACTTCTATTCTCAACGCTTCTTCAGTGATAACAGGAAGAAGTGGCTTATATTTAGATAGCTGAGACTTCTATTCTCACCGCTTCTTTAGTGATAACAGGAAGAAGGGGCTTATATTTAGATACATTAGACTTCTATTCTCACCGCTTCTTTTGTGAAAACAGGAAGAAGTGGCTTATATTTAGACGGCGGCTTTAGAGACTTCTTTTGCGGGAAGAAGAAGTGAGGCGTATATTTAAGCAGCTGCTTCTTCTATTCTGACGGCTCCTTTGTGATAGGAGGAAGTGAGGCCAATATTTGAACAGCTGCTTCAGTCTTCTTTAATTTTCACGGCTTCTTTTGTGATAGGAGGAAGTGAAGCTAATATTTAGACAGCTGCTTCTATTCTCACAGCTTCTTTTGTGATAGAAAAAGTGAGGCTGATATTTAGACAGCTGCTTTACACGTGCTGGAGTCCCATTTCTTCAAATAGTTGAAGACAAATGTTCGTCTACGTAAAAGAGAAGACCATGATTCACCTTTGAAATAGAGGAAGCACTCAAGAGCAACTACACTGCAGTAAAATTTTCCCTGTATAGCACACACTTACGCAAACAATGAACTGTCTCTGCACAGAATTTAGTAGCATAACCAAAACATGAGCCAAGATAAATAAATTCAGAGCACCTTAGGCTGTCAAATAATTTACAGATATGACCATTCCAGTCAAGTTTTCTCAGGCAAGTGGCCGAAACATCAAGATTTTCCCCCACATTAAATAAACAATGAACTATGTCCCCACGTAAATTAAAAAACGAGCTCATTACAAATAATAATTTCCAGACCTTTGTTGTTGCAGCCAAGTATTTCCCTTTGCTTGCCAAATAATTTCCAAGTAATTCCTTTTAATTGTCAAGTCACCAAATAATTCCCAAACATTCCCTTCACTCGCCTGTTTGTCCTGCAACTTCTCAAGCTGGCGGTCGGTGGCCATAACCCTCTCCAGGTAGGAGAAGTGTAGCTCCATGAGCCTGTCCACTTTCTCATGATCATTCTCCAGAAACTTGGCCATGAGTCGCTGCTTTTGATTGGTTCGGCAGTTGCGGAGCAGCCAATAGATGATGCTGACCACGTGGCCCTCGTGCTCAATTTTACTGAGGCCTTTCTTGCCGTGCTTGCTGGGCGTCTTGATGAACAGCGGGAAGATGGTGCGCAGCCCGAGGATGTCAACGAACTTATTGCAGCAGTCAGCGCCCTCAGGCCCAGTGAGGGCGTGGTCTAGCACCCTGAGGGCACCATTTCGAGACAACTTCTTCTCTCTGAGCATCAGGTTCATGAGCTGGAGACCCTCGCCTTTCAGGAAAAGTTCTCTGTTGGATGCATGCAGTAGGCACGAGCACAGGACGTCGAAGAGGTTCTCCATGAGCTCTTGTTCCTCCGGCGTGGTCGGGTCGTGGCGTTTGTACACCGCCAGCTGCTGCAGCAGCACGTCTATGCCTTCTATCTCGCCCAGCTGCAGTCTGTTTGCTTCAGAGCCCTGCAAGTGATGGGAACGTTGGACGTTTTACAATGAAGCTGTAGGTTTTGTCAGAATCTGGCTCATCGATAACGAATGAGCTGCGTTGAGCTGAAGAAGCCAACTCGCTAAGAAATCGGTTCTACATGATGATCGTTGAAAGTTATGCCATTTTTTACTCATCGATTTAGTAAAAATTCTAATTTAGTATTTTCATAGATTTTGTCATAAATGGCACTTTTTGTATTGACATCAATTTTGTCAAAAATTGTAATACGTGAACATGTACAGATGAAACTAAATTTCTAGAACATTTATTTTTCCCTTTAGGGAAAACGAAAGTGTTGAAAAGAAAGACTTCATCTCTGTAAGTGCCAACTCAGAAACGTTGAAAATAGTAAGTCCTTCATCTCCAATTTTACGTAAATCAATAGAACATAGGCCTTATGACAGATTTCCTTACAAAAAATTTAGCCGTACCACAAATAATTCGATCACAATGACCAGCATGTAATCAGGACACACTTCGAAACATTGAGAACAAGCCAACATCTTGGAGACATAATGAAACATGAACAAGCCAGCGTCATGGATACATTATAAAAGAAGAAGAATCCTGGATACAAAATATGAAGAGCAATTCAGCATCATGGATACGTTATAAAAGAATAGGAATCCAGCATCTTTGCTACATCACCAAATCTAAAGACCCAGCGCCTCACCTGAACACAGATAGCAAGGATTTCGGAAGCATAGAGCTTGTTGGGGTCGAATACGAGCTTGGCTCGCAGCCTCTTGAGCAGCCAGGCCAGCAGCCCTGAGGAGGCCGCCACGGAGCACAGCGACGGTCGGCTCTCCAGTAAGTTCTCAAGAAGACCTGCACACACTCAGACCATTAGATCACCAGTCGGTTTAGCCCTTTAATGCCCCAGTGAACCTCACGGTCCACTTTTGAAAACATACATATACCAGGCCTCTCCTCCCTATGGGAGGGTAGCCGACAGCAGGCCACAAACAACACCCTTAGTCACTAGGATGCGAGAGAGGCCGCACTGGCCGCACCAGAACTGCCAGGATCAGCAGCAGCCCAGCACAACCACCTTCCACAGTCAGGCCCGACAGCCATAGCTGGTTTACCTCGACCGCTTCATTGAGTGCAGCCCCTCCCCCCGAACATGACAGGTCAACCCCATCACACGCGGGCAAGCTCCCAGTACCGCGTCAAAAACAAAATTACCTTCTTATGCACTGCCCCCACTCACTTCTGTCCGCAGTCATCCCTCTCGCCACATCCACAGTCAGACCCCCCTCATACAAAGCACGCTTCACCCCATCCATCCAACACATCCGTGGTCTACCTCGCACTCTAACACCACTCACTTGCGACATATAAATCTTTTTCACCAGCCGCTCAACATTCATTCTTTCAACATGCCCAAACCATCCAAGCACTTTCATCCACTCGCCTGCTCAGCTTTTTGATAACCCCCGTCTGCCCCCTAACCAACTCATTCCTGATNCTTACAGTCTTCACTCACTCGATGTCTCACTTCTACTTCCATACTATCCTTAACAGCCACATCCGACCCGAGGTACCTAAAAAAAAAGCCTCAAAATATTGTTTATTTTGTTCAATATCTTCCTCAATTTTTTCTTTGAAGCTCACCGCCAGGAAGGTGTTGATTTTTTCTTTGAAGCTCACCGCCAGGAGGGAGTTTCTTCCTTACCTTGATATCAGTGACAACGTCATGCCAAAACCAGTAGAATGATGGTGGTTGTGATAATGGTAATATGAGTACAAAAAAGGTGACGTTGAAGGGTCAAGCCTTGCTAAGCACAACTAACCATAACTAAGTTTAAACCTCCCTAACCACAACACAGGTGTTCCGAAATAAGGAAAAGTACAATTTGAAACAGAATAACACAGACGGTACTATTGGGACCATAAATTAAGATGCAGTGCTACTGGAAGTTACAGGGCAGTGTTACTGGTCGATGTCCGTGTAGTAGCTAGCTAAATTAGTGACTTTAGCCTTCTCTAATTAATGAGGGTAATCAATTTGTTGCAACCTTGAACGCAAAGTAAATCTCATCTATCGGTGACAGAAATTTATTTTTTGCAGCTTTGAAAGCATCATATCTGCATCCTAATAAGGACATGGAAGCTAAACACTTAAAAGCAGAAGAAGAACTCGATGTGAAAATCATATTAGGATTGGTTTTGTCTCACAATATTTTGAAGTCCATCTTCATGCATGAAAATGAATGCCTGTATCTTATGATTAGTGAATTGGATTCAAAGTCCCTTCTTTGACCAAAATTTGCACCTCTGCCTGTAATTTTATAACAAATGTCAGGATCGAGAGACGTCCTAACGGCGGACAAAGAGAAATATCGTGTCGTACATTGGAAGAGTAATATCATGCAGGAAAAAGAGAAATACCATGCAGGATATAGAGAAATACCGTGCAGGATGAAGAGAAATACCATGCAAGACAAAAAGAAACACCATGCACGAAAAAAAAGAATACCATGCAAGACAAAAAGAAATATCATGCAAAACAAAGAGAAATATCATGCAAAACAAAGAGAAATATCATGCAAAACAAAGAGAAATATCATGCAAGACAAAGAGAAATATCATGCAAAACAAAGAGGAATACCATGCAAAACAAAGAGAAATATCATGCAAGACAAAGAGAAATATCATGCAAAACAAAGAGGAATACCATGCAAGACAAAAAGAAATATCATGCAAAACAAAGAGAAATTTCATGCAAAACAAAGAGAAATTTCATGCAAAACAAAGAGAAATATCATGCAAAACAAAGAGAAATTTCATGCAAAACAAAGAGAAATATCATGCAAAACAAAGAGAAATTTCATGCAAAACAAAGAGAAATATCATGCAAAACAAAGAGAAATATCATGCAAGACAAAGAGAAATTTCATGCAAAACAAAGAGAAATTTCATGCAAAACAAAGAGAAATATCATGCAAAACAAAGAGAAATTTCATGCAAAACAAAGAGAAATTTCATGCAAAACAAAGAGAAATATCATGCAAAACAAAGAGAAATTTCATGCAAAACAAAGAGAAATTTCATGCAAGACAAAGAGAAATATCATGCAAAACAAAGAGAAATATCATGCAAAACAAAGAGAAATATCATGCAAAACAAAGAGAAATTTCATGCAAGACAAAGAGAAATATCCTGCCTCATTCTCTTACACGCTTTTGATGGAGAAACTGCTAGGGGGCATTGCTGACTGAAGGCAAGTATTTCAAGCACTTAAATATCCACAATGTAATAGAAAACAAGTATGTTAAGCAATCTAAGACTCCAATGTATTACAGAAAACAAGCATTTTAATCAATCATAAAACCCAAAGCATAGCAGAAAACAAGAATATAAAGCCACCCAAGACCACAAAGCGTAACTGGAATCGATCATTTTCAATACTCCCAAAACCCAAGAGCACCCATGAACAAATATTGTAAGCAATCCAAGACCCCAAGGCATAAAAGAAAACAAGAATTGGCACTCCAACACCCCAGCTCACAACAGAAACCGAGTGCGTTCAGCGACCCAAGCCCCCACCGAGCGTGTTGTGTGTCGCCTGCGCCTCAGGAGTGGTTGAGGAGGCGGAGAGCGCGTTCACACCAGCAATGCCCTGGTCGTCGAGGCGGTGGAGGTTCTGCACGAGGATGGCGACCACGTCCTCTGATATGAGGCCCTCCACCAGCATCTCCAGTCCCTCCTCTTCCTCCTCTGACACATCCACTCCTTCCAGCGTCGTCATTTCCTGTGTAAAGCAGCACCGTCAGAGGCATGGCAATGCGAGGTTACAAAGCTTGGGATGTGTGAGTGAAAGGGATCAGTGTTTGATTGCGCTTTGGTTGTGTCAACACGAGGTCACAATGCCTGGGCCACAATTGATGAAAAAAATCAATGTTTCTGACTGTTTTGGTTACATCAACACGAAATCACAATGCATGGCTACATGAGTGGAAGGAAATCTGTAATTACTTGTGCTTAGATTACCTACATTTTTCCTCTCTTTCAGGTATGTCCATTTATTAAAAGAGATGTTGGCAACACATCAACTGACCAAGATTAAATTTACAAAATCAAATCTATCGTAACTCAACTTACTCCTTGACCTCAGAGGAAATGGATGGTGAGGCCAATAACAGCACCTCACAATACAATAAAGTAGTGTTGTCAAAAATACCCCCTCACAACCAAGTCATAAGGCCGAGACACTTGCTACATTGCACACTAAAGAGAAAACACTCGCTACATTGTAATGTACACTAAAGAGAAAAACACTAGCTACATTGCATCCTAAAGAGAAAAACACTTGCTGCATTGTACACTAAAGAGAAAAACACTTGCTGCATTGTACACTAAAGAGAAAAACACTAGCTACATTGCGCAAACAAAAAAAAAAATAGCTACACCGCACACTAAAGAGGAAAACCCTTTCTACACAGCACAAGCTAAAGAGAAACGCTAGCTACACTGAAGAGAAAAACACTTTCTACACAGCACACACTGAAGAGAGACACTTGCTTCATTGCGTACTAGAGAAAAACACTTGCCACACTGTTCAAACAAAAAATAAACACTAGTTTTACATCGCGCACTAGCAAGAAAAACATTCTCTGCATCGCACACCAGCAAGAAAAACACTTTCGACATCGCACACTAAAAAGAAACACCTGCAAAAATACACACCAAAACGCAAAAACACACTACACCACACACTAATGAATCTATACCTGGAGCAAGTCTAGCACCGCTGCGGCGATGTCTGTGTTCTCGTGGCCCACGAGGGCGAGGAGGCTGTGGGGCACCGCCAGGGGCATAAGAGACGGATACAGCTGGGGCGCCACACTCAGAGCGTGGAGCTCCTCTATGGCGTCGTGCAGCTCCAGCTCTGACTCCATGAACCTGGAGGTGACGGGGAGGTTAGTGGACAGGTCCACACTCCATGAACCTGGAGGTGACAGGGAGGTTGGTGGACAGGTCCACACTCCATAAACCTAGAGGTGACAGGGAGGTCAGTGGACAGGTTCACACTCCATGAACCTGGAGGTGACGGGGAGGTTAGTGGACAGGTTCACACTCCATGAACCTGGAGGTGACGGGGAGGTTAGTGGACAGGTCCACACTCCATGAACCTGGAGGGGACGGGGAGGTTAGTGGACAGGTCCTCACTCCATGAACCTGGAGGTGACAGGGAGATTAGTGGACAGGTCCACACTCCATGAACCTGGAGGTGACAGGGAGGTTAGTGGACAGGTCCATGAACCTGGAGGTTAGTGGAGAGGTCCATGAACCTGGAGGTTAGTGGAGAGGTCCATGAACCTGGAAGTTAGTGGACAGGTCCACACTCTATGAACCTGGAGTTAATGTCTAGGCTTGCAATAAACCGGCAATTCTATGCATGGAACAAAAATAGAGAACAATATAGACAAAGAAGTTACATTGATAAAGGTAAATAGCATCAATAATAAATTAACAGAATCCATAAGATTTACAAACAGTGGAAACAACAGAATAGCATCAACAAGAATAAGAAGCAGCAACAACAAAAGAATTGAGCTAATACAGGTTGAGAACAGTAACAACAGAAGGATTGCATCAATACAAGCAAAGAATAACAAAATGAAATCATCAAACTTCACAACACGAGCCTCGCCCCTCCGTGACAATCTATACCATAATACGAGCCGCGTCCGTCTGTCTGTCTGCCCGAAGCCAGCCAAAAGAGTGTGATAAGCGTACCTGTGATACAAGCTCGGCCTCATCAACTCTTGAGATTTTAAATATTTTATTTCTTACAGACATTCTTTCATACCGCCTTCTTTCTCATTTTAAATAAAGAGGGGGTGGACTAGTAGAAGGATAATAAGATCAGACTTGCATTACAGATACGCAACAACTACTCGGTACTCTTTCATGGGTACAAGGGTACCTACTCCGTTCTTATTCTTTCAAGGGTAAACTAGAATGCATCATCTGAGATACCTCTGGTCATTTAAAAAATGGCTTACGCCATTGTCTCTTTAACATAAAACCACGCAATCATTTTTCGCGGTGCTAGCGCACTAGTAGGAGTAACATGCAGCAACAAGCCTCAAGATATCAGCAGCAGTGCACTCACTTCCTTGGATCATCAGGGAACTTGATCCGGAGCTCCTGGTTCTTGAGCATCTTCTTGTCAAAGCTGAGTATTAGTTTCTTGAGGCGGGCCTCATCCATTGGCCCTTCATCCTGCAAGGAAAAATGCATTTTACCATCATTTTAGTCCTTCACCTTCCAGGTAAATAATGTATTTTTACCATCATTTTAACCCTTCACCTTCCAGGTAAATAATGTATTATCATTTTAGCTCCTCACCTTTCAGGTAAATAATGTATTTTTAAAATCGTATTAGTTTAGGTCTACCAAGCCACAGCAAAGGCAATCTCAAGAAAGCAAAAAGAACGAGACCATTCGGTGAGTGCATACTCTGCACATAGAAATAGCAATTTAGGAAGAGGAAGAAAGGATAAAGAAGAGAAAGTAACGAAGGCATGGAAACTAGAAGGAGCCAAGTGGGTACAGAATATAGATGTCCCACACCTAAATAGAAAGCGCATATGAACACCCTATGTTCAAGGAAACAGCCACAAGTTCAACACCGCAAGCATTTAATTTTGACACACAAGTATTACCAGGGCAACAGAAAGGAAAAGTTTCAATAAGGGATTGTAATTATAATGAGATAGCACATATGTAAAAAGAATAAATGTATATTCGAAATCATATAAATGTAATATGAATAGGTTCAATAAGAATAGAATAATAAATAGGTGTAAAAAGAATACATGTAAATGTGACCTAATGTAAATATAATATGAAGTGGAGTTGCAGATTATTATAAAAGTTTCTTTTGCACACCAAATATGCACTAGTACCAGAACAAAGTTTAAATATGCACCATTACCACAACACAGTTGAAATATGCACTAGTACCAGAACATGGTTTAAAAAATGCACATTTGTCTCTGGTGACCAGAAGCAAGCTGAGCAAAAAGCTGGAACAAATACTAATTTGGTGCCATTGCCTCCTACAAAATCATCAGTAAACTGAAGGAGAAATGTTGTACATGGTTACCTGGTCAGGAGTCTGATTACCTGGTCAGGAGTCTGATTACCTGGTCAGGAGTCTGATTACCTGGTCAGGAGTCTGATCACCTGGTCAGGAGTCTGATTACCTGGTCAGGAGTCTGATTACCTGGTCAGGAGTCTGATTACCTGGTCAGGAGTCTGATTTCCAGGTCAGGAGTCTGATTTCCAGGTCAGGAGTCTGATTTCCAGGTCAGGAGTCTGATTTCCAGGTCAGGAATCTGATTACCTGGTCAGGAGTCTGATTACCTGGTCAGGAGTCTGATTACCTGGTCAGGAGTCTGATTACCTGGTCAGGAGTCTGATTACCTGGTCAGGAGTTTGCTCCTCTAGAGCACGCAGGGCAGAGTCAGCATCAGCGGCCGTGTCTGCTACTGGAGGTTCCCGAACTGCCTCCTCAGGTCTGGTCTTTATCTGTGAAGGCTGAAAAACAAATTCTGAATTAAACAAACCATATATCCTTATTAAATATGCAATAAAAGTAATCATTAGATAAAGTAGGGGCTGTTGATGAAATCAGGGCTAAGCTGTTCCTAACAGTTTTGCCAATTTCAGGGCTTGACTATTTATGGTTTTGCCAATTATTTAAAATAAAGTTAGCGCCACAGTATTGCAGATAAATGATCTCTCATTAACACCTCCTTAAAATTTTAAGATTACTGCAAATGTGTGCATAGATGCTATAAATGTCCAGCATTACCCAGAATTTTAGGAGCCAGCATAAATAAATTATAGCAAGACAGAATCAAGGTGTGGAGAAAAAGCAGACATTTATGCTTCACAGAAATTCTTGGGTTTGAGAATCAGATGCAGTAACACAAGAACGGGATACTCATAATCATATTCACTGGTCCATTAACAATGTAGCATGTAATTCATACAACTCCAGTGTATTGGCTGAAAAAATGCACAGGCAAACATCAAAATTGAAGCTACCAACTGTAATGAAAAACTTTAATGCTTGATAAACACTCATCAATGAGAAACTTGAAACACGTTGACTATGATGACACGGGCCGTAAAGTTGATTTTGTTAGGTTGTAAAAAATAGACGTATAATCGACTTACCTGCTCAAATAGGTTTCCATCCTTTGTAAGAAATGTACACAGTATAAGTGCTTAATAATAGTTTCATGGTATGATAAAAAATTCTTCAAAAAGACGTAGTAAAATAGTTTGAAATGATATACATTCACATTGGTGCGTATAAGAACAATTCACCTAGTGGTACACATTTGTCCCGCTCCGTAGTCAACGCGTTAATTGAGAAAAACATGATGGCTTACTGGTTGAGGGTACGGATGAGACAATCCTCTGGGAGGAGTTGGGGGAGGGATGTAGCGAGGAGGTGTGGGAGGAGGGATGCGGCTGCGGGGCGGTGTGGGAGGCACCATGGCGCTCCTCGAGGCGGTTACAGAAGTTCGTTGAAGCCCTGCACAGCAATTATTTCCATTACAAACACTACTAGTCTCCTTTCCCCTACAACTATTTGACTTGCTAGGGCAGTTCAAAGTAGTTATGTTGTTAGAAATTTAAAAATTTAATTTTAATAATAGTACTATTATTGTCCTTATAACCAAAATCATGACTTCTAATACAATTACAATCACTATAAAATTTACTATCATCACTATCTATTCTAATCCTTTCACTATTATTCCATTTACTGTCAATTAATCTTTTAACAATAAAACTCACAATATCAGATTCAAAATAAAAACTTTTTACATGCAGAAACAAACTTTTTACATTTGTTTCCTTTCCTATAATTTTAACATCAATAAAAAACAGTAGGTATATATGCAGTGTCTTGTTGCAAATCAGTGACTTTTAAATAACATGTAATGCAGTTTTTTTATTGCTAAAATATGAATATACTAGTCAATAACTCACCAACTCATAATTTTTCTTGTGACTTCAACTGCATTCTACTAACATAAATATGATTTCCTTGCTGTATTAAGTTCTTGTCAGCCAAAACATGATTGCATCTGTGTAATAAGTTCTTGAAGATTTCTATACAATATTCCCTCCAATTAAAATACATATGAAATCATATAACTTATGTATTAACTTCTACAGTTAGAACCTGTATTTGCCATTTTCTTTACATCCATGAAAATTTAATGAGTAATTTCACCTGTTAATCTACTCTTCTTGCGTGCATTGCCAGAGCCGCTGGAGCTAAGGAGGCTGTTCTTGCGGTTGTCTTTATCTTCTTCTTCATCATCCAGGCCATGTTTCATGCCCATCTGGGGCTGAAATAAAAATATATTTACAATAACATATCATTCATTACTTAGACATACAGTATCCACATTTGAGGTCTCATCAAACAAATAAAACATTTATTTCATGACTTTTATACAAGTTATCAAACAAAAATTTATTAATAGTAGGTAAAAATATTTCAAAATCTAAATAATATTCCTTAAAGAGTAAATAAAGGCTTTAGCTGGAAACAAGATTTCAGTTTATCAATTTAAATCACAGTTTCCAGCTATTTATCACATAAGCTAAATAGGTAAATCTGAAACAACAAGAGACATCATACAAAATGAAACTGTTATCGTATTGGCACATTTTTCTAAATTCTACAATGTCGAGTGATTAAACAATAATGTGATGAGCCTACAAGCAATTTATAAAATTTTTTAATGCAGTTAGAATATTACTCTAGCTATAAAATAGGCAATTTCATGGCTCTTCATTAATTACCTGAAATCAAGATATAGAAAAAATCATATTACTAGTGAAACAGAATGATAATACATGAAATATTCCACTGAAAACATTTAGACTGCGACTAGTTTCAATACCTTATATGAAAGAAGTTCTCCAACATCCATACTGTTAATCCAGCTTGACCTTTCGATAAAATAACGCTTTTCAACAGGCGTGAGGGTTAATTGAGGTGTTCAGAAAGTTGCTGGCGAATAATTTTCATACTAAGCCTACTAGCCTGTTTACTAGAGCACTTGCCTCTAAATGACAATGATACTCGCACGCCGCTGTAGTACGGTTAACACGAGTTTAATGCTGTCAGCTGGATTCATTTGCACCTACATGCACAAAATACTAAATATTTTTATGGAATCAATTGCAGATTAATCATAACGAAAACACTCATTAGGTACATGTATATGTTAAAATTTCTGCCTGATAGTATAACATGTTGAGCAAAAATGAGTGTCATTTTCGTCTGCCACCCAACTCTATCAACCGGTATAATACTATATATTATAATACTATGTATAATTATTTCCCCACTGCTTCTTGAAGTTTAATTTTACTCTCAGGTCAAAGATCAAAAAATTAAATATTGATCTCTTATATCAGGAGTCACTGACTGGCAAAACTGAAAAATTCTAGAGGAACTAATTAGAAAAAAACGAAAATACTCCTATTTCTCGAGAATTGTGTTTCCAGTAGTAAGAGGGGCTTTGCGCATAACGTAACAAGATCTGAATGAATCATTAGAAATATGTTATTTGTTTTATTTTCCTATTCATAGAAATTTAACTCAACATTTAAAAGTTGCTATGTGGATAATGGAGAGATTTTGGAAAAAACAGCTGGCACTTCAACTCTGTTTCTTATGTCAACAACTTCAATGAGAATTACACCACAACACTACTTTTACACGTATGACAAAGAAAGGCTTCAGCAAACAGTGAAGTATTTCAGAAGACTAAGGGAATATTATGCTCAATCTCATTTCTATGCTCCGAAGAGCTTTGTTGCATTTCTGAACGCAGAGATGAGATAGTTTTCCAAAATTATTCTAAATCTTTTTGAAGAGAACGAAGGGAATTTTCCACGCCTCGTGACTTCTGAAAGTGTTCAAAGGACGTAGCGGAGATGTTCTAGAGCTATCTACAGCGAAAGCACTTATTAAAAAATAGGCCACTAATTGAACTTTGACTGACGGATACTAATTGAGACCACCTCGAGCACAAACGACTGACGTAAGCAAAGGACGACTTCTGGTCTGTTCTTCACGTCATTAACATGAACTCTTAATGTTACAGTCAGCATGAAAGTGATAATAAAATTAAGGTGGATTTGCTAAAGCGATTAGCAGTTGTTATGTTGATAAAAATTTAATTTTAAACTTAAACTTAGTATCTTTAGCCTTTATCTTCAGAAGAACTGCTCTTAAGAACCTGCCCTTCCGTGAAGACATCGAGGGTTTGAATTGCAGCTCTTGGTGACGATTTTCTCCATTGGGTATAGGGGAAAAATTCAGAGTACAATACCCCACTCTACCCAGGTGTCTGAAATGGGTACCGGTCTTTACCGGGGGAAAAGCGTTAGGGCGTCCTAGGGTTAGTTATAGGGCATTTGAAAAACCAATGTACAAGGTGATATGTATCAAGTTTGAATTGGAAATAAAGCATCCTTAAATGGCGATGTTTTTAAAGAGAGGAGAGGAGGGCTCTAAAATGTTGACATGTCGCAAATCCAGCCTTGCTCCTTACCAGAGTCCCGTGCAAGACAACCCATATCTTGCACACTTAGNAGCGCGCTGATGGGGTGCACCACACTCCCCTTATCCTCTCTAACCCAAGATTAGGAATTCGTCTGTTTTATTTATTAATAAATATTTGTAAACTTGATTCGTTTCCGTCACCTGCTATAGTGCCTGGTACTTTATTTGTCAGTTTTCCTATACTGTAATGGACTGTTCATTTGGCACTGCTTGTCACTTGCGGGTACAGGAACAAATTAAATATCTCATAGAATTGCTTGATCTTTCAATATAAGAACATCTCCATTCAAAAAATTGCAAAAACATCCACAAATTTGAACAATTTATAAAAATTAAAAATGCAATGTTTGAAGCCTCTGAATAAAATTTAATCATATTTCAAATACCTGCAATAACCTCCACTTATCTAACTAGATCAGGGGTTCCCAATTTTTTTCACCCGGCACTCCTAAGGAAATTTCATTCGAATCTAGCACCTACTGAAAAAAAAGCCGACATACAACCAATATCCTAATATTTACCTGTACCTTTCTTGCCCCCTTTTGAAATATTGTCTTACACCCACAGAGGGTGCAAGCATTCCAGGTTGGGGACCTCTGAACTAGACCATCAACAGAACACTTACTGATAAGTCAATCCTTCACCACAGGCAAATATCTGGGCCCCAGTCATCCCGTCTTCAGGCACGTAGCTGGTTCCACCGCAAATAAGGAAGTCTGCCATGCCACGCTAAAAATGCTAATTCAAGCAACCTAAATTTTTTATCTATACAAAAGTACTTGAAAAGTTATTACAAACAGTTAAAGCAGGCTTTCTGAAAATTAAAATGAGAGGAAACTCTAATGAATATATACTAAAATTCTAGGGTTAGGAGTCAATCATAATTAATAAATTCCTTCACACTTGTTCAATGGGCATTATTAATATAATAATCTAAAACTACAGCCACTTATTCTTATAAGTTTATGTATCCATTCTTCATTTAAACAAATTATATCTTTTCCAAATTTATTCTTGATGCAAAAATACAAACAAAATTTTTTAAAGTAATCAAGATTGTATAAACATGTACATATCCTGAACTTTACTTTAAAATTGTAGGTTAAGCAGCTTATTTTTACATATTTACTTCATTTTAGTTAGAAAAAATACAAATGTGTCATTCCAATATCTGTTGATGGTTAGTTAAACCCATGAGTAATAATTTCAGCAGAAAAACCTATTGTACCAAAATTCCCATTGTAAGATTCAAATATTTTAACATCAATATAACATTGGCTATAAATGGAGAAAGGTTAGGCTAAATCATTATATTAAATTCCCCCCTCTCTAAAATCATTAATCCCAATATATACAAATGTTTTGCTCCAAGGATTAATTTGGAAAATTTCAAGAAAATACAAAATTCAAACAAATTTGAAAATAAAACTAACAAAAAGAATTAAAGATATGAAAAGCATGCTGAAGTTAGGCCTTTTACATCTATGTGCTGAAATACAAGTTAACATGAGTGTTAACACTACAATTTATGCAAGATGGTGTTTGAGTTGAAATTTTTCTTTCATTAAGTTATATGTTTAAATATGAAAAGAGCAATACTCTAATAGAACCATTTTATTGCTTGCTCAATTATATATAAAAATTTGACCAAAATAAGGGTGAAGAATTACTTCAGCACACTGAGTCTGACAGATGGTATTGTTCACTTCAAGACTAAGCTGCGAATCGCCAAATATTATAGACTTGATGAAAACTAAGAAGATTTTACTCCGAGTTTTTTAGAATAAGTAATATTCCTGATTACTGAAGTCGTTAACAGAAGGCACTGAAGTCGTTAACAGAAGGCACTGCTCATAACCACACGTGGTGCATCTTCTCAAGCATGCTTCGCATGCCGTCCGACAAACAGTGCCACATGTTGTTCAACTCGCCATAACGACTTTTCTTATCAAGTTTCTAGGGCGCTAATATATGGTTTTTTAATCTAGAGGGCTTCTATTAGTTACAATCTTGCCAGCAATCTGGTATCAAATGCTTTCGTGGTGATCTCTAAAGACTATTTTGAAAAAAGTCCGTCAGACGTCAGTCAATGTGACTTCCGCATTCGTTTGTTTGCAAACACTACGTTCCAGTTTCATAAAAAAATTAAAACAGCAAAAATGCGCACATTATAAAATGACCGAACAACAATTGGCGCATTCATGTCATTTTTGTTTACATACATCACTTTTAAGTACTTCATGCAGCTGTTATGAGCTCATAAATCAAATTTTTTTCCATCAAGAAAAATAATTTTACCCACCGTCAATCACGTATATAAATAATCAATCACATATAAATCACGTGTAAATGAAATCGAAAGATTGCATACATATTACTAATGAATAAAAATTTTGGCCTTATAGATTTTAACTAAACGTACTAGTACTTTCATTCCATAACATATCAGTCGTTTTCAAATATAGCGCTCTCTTTTCGAAGTAGAAGCCATTCGCGCTGGGGTTAGTTTTAAGAACAATTTTGAGATTTCTATTAAAAGAACTGCTAGTAAGTATTGGAGCCTCAATTTCCCCTACAATCCAAGTATATTTTTTCTTCCATTACTCAGTTAAGTCATAAAAATACTACTTAATCAATTTAACCTAAACGGAAGGAGTGAATCGAACGGTACTCCGTTCTCCAATGATCTACTAACGTAATGTAGTCCGGAAAAGAATTAAACAATAAAGTTAAGGTAGATCCCAATGTATCACCAAGATTCCATGATAGTTGATTGGTAATGTAAAGGGAAATGTCAGAATATAACTCTTTTTTGCAATTTGAGCGTTCACACACTGACAGATTGTCTGTCTCGCCTACCCGCTTTTGCGGCGAGAAACTTCCAGAACTAACTGGCACAGAACATAGTCTTTTGCTGACACCCTAAAAATGCCAGTACACGCTGCACATAACAAATTTATGACAAGACGGCAACAAAGGATAAGAAATGCTCACCTCGACACGACGTTCGAAGAACATGTTCCGGTGAACATCTCTCCACAAAAAGC